>JAQIXI010000164.1:0-32564 GCA_034700165.1 Galumnidae sp. Gr-Ori-00277 | reverse complement strand
TAATTAATAGGTATTAATAAATTTTGAATACAAAATCTTAAATAATTTGAATACAAAAATGGCTCAAAATTTTTACTTTCGCTAATAATTCGCTAATTTTTGAAGGACTTTATAATCGTATCTTAAATAAGATTTTGATTCAAAAAAATTACATAATTTAAGAGCAGACAAATTAACAAATTATTTGCCTTTTTTTTGGTCAACTATTGACTCAAAACATCAAATTTTAAAAGAATAATACCTTTGAAATCAAATTCATTAAAATTCTGTAGAAATAAACACTTTTTGTCAACTTTTCATTCAAATACTATAGAAATATATTTTCAGTGGAAATGTTTCACTAAAAGACACAACAGTTTTGATTAAAATAAAATTTAAAACAAAAATTTTCATTAAATATGTTCACCAAAATGTTATCGATTATTGTAAAGTAGACATTAGGCCAGTAATAACTGTCCCAAACCTATTAAATAATAATTCAGACGCAGAAAAAATTAACTAAAAAAGGGGTTTCATTGACTGCTATGAAAACTTGTGGATTGAAAACTAGTAAAAGCTTTTGAAACACTTGTATTTAAAACAATTTAAAACAATTTGGTTAATGATTATTATGTTTCACTGAAATATGATTAAATGAAAGACACTTTTGTTAAATGTTTGAAAACAATTAACAAATTTATAGGAAATATAAAAATATAAAAAATATAATAATAATAATAATAATAATAATAATAATAATAATAATAATAATTTTTAAAAAAAATTCTGAACACAAAATAATAATATAAATTGGAAACATCTGTAAATTATTTTAAAGATTAAAAAGTTGTAAGATGACTTACTTGAGGGCACATTTTGCACTGGTACTTTCTGCCGGTGCCGTTTGTTGTGGGAGCGTTCGAAGACTTGACGGGTTGTGGCACTACAAGCATTTGTTGTCCATTTGGTGATGTCGGGCGACTGTTGTTATTTGTGTTCCGATTGCTAGCATTGGTTTGACTTCCATAGAGGTTGTGATGAAGAGATGGCGAATTGTCTAAACCGCCTGATCCGGACCGACCCTCGTCTATGTTATTATTGGCGCCTAAAATAGTAATAATTTTATAAACCATTTATTCTAAAGAAAACTATTGACGACTTATAGGTATAAAAATTGGGGGAAAAAATACATTTAAAGCGGAGTTTTGTGTAAATCAGATGTAAACCAATGAATGTGCGATTCTTTTGATAACTCAAACTTAGGAAATAGTGAGCGGAAAGGGAAGCCTTACCATCAGTAGTCATGAGAGACTTGAACTTTGGCTGATAGAGAAAATTCTTCAGTTTGAACAGTGATATCACAGGTGTAGCGGTGGATGTGTTTATTTGATTGGCATTACTATTATTGGTAAGATTTTGGCGCTGATTTGGCTCAAGATTGGCGACAGCAGCACAACTACCGGCGCTAAATGTGGCACTAAGTGAGCTCTCTTTAAGATCCATCATTTTGGCAGCAAATGAAACACTGCTAATAAAGACTCATTGGAAGAACACCTGCAGTTGTGATAGAGGCAAACGTGTATGAGTTTGGCTCAAAGTCACTCACGAGGACTGTTCACAATCAACACAAACACTCATTCTATAGGATTAACCATTCATTTCAAACCATATTCAGTGGAATAACTCTTTCAGCACAGGTTTAGCTATCGTTCACTACAGTTCGCATCACTTATAACTTATACCACATTTACGACAAACAAAAACTATTATTTTATAACAGAAATACTCTCGACTTATGTCATAATGACTGAGACTTACACTCAGCACAACATAACATAATCAGAGATATTATGCCAAAAAGTGGAGAGAGAGAGAGGGAGAGGGAGAGGGAGAGAGAGAGGGAGAGGGGGAGAGAGAGAGAGAGAGAGAGAGAGAGAGAGAGAGAGACTGAAAATAGCAGTGAATGCATCAGTCGGTGCACTAAACAGACGGAACATCACTCGTCTTAAGTGAGGCGACAGAATAGTGTGAATACCTGACTCTTCCGGCAACAGTAGTCTGGCACAGGACTGACCATTAAAAGTGAAGGGACAGCTCTGGTGGACAATTCATTGTTTGGCGAAGAATAGAAAACTACTGGTGAAGTGATCGGCACTACTGGCAACTCCCAGCACAGTATTCTACTCATTGTGAAGTAGCTCTTAGTCTGTAGTTATGGCAGAAACTCAGTTATAGCAGTGAGAAGTGCTCAAAGGGTTGGGTAGGAATAGAGCCAAGGACGTCGTCATAATCACTAAGTGTGCGGCACAGGCTCTGCATTGCTTTAACAGCGCTTTTTGCAGATCTTACCAAATATTAAAAGCATTAAAGAAATGAATAAAATTCTGTTTAAACTTTTTTAATGTCATTGAATAGTAGTGTTGTTTTGTTTTTATTTTAACTGTTTTCCAATTGAAACGTAACCACATTTAGCCATCAAATCAACTCTCAATACTTCAACAATTGCTTTAAAATCATATCAATTTGTTTTTTATTTCTAATTTATTATTAAACACTCATTTTTAAACTCGTTTTGGAAAACTTATAACAAATATTTGAAACCCAATCCTATTGTCATAACATTTAAATCAATTAAAATATTTAAAAATTTTAATTAAATTTTAAAATAAAAGCTCTAAAATAACTGTAAAGTGGGTCTAAACTTGCATTACGTAATTATATGCGGATCCCTAATTGTTACCCCTTTGAATCCAGTCATAGACATGCGATTTACGAGTCAAAGGGTTGAGGAGAGAAAGAGAGAGAAAGAGAGAGACATAATCAGTAATACTACTATACCAACGAACAGCATATATTCGGCCTTAAAATCTATGCTCAACTGCAATGCATGTGAGTGTTCTTCACTGTCGCCCAAATAACCCTTTACTTCACTATTGAAGGCAACCCTTCGTTTGCATCCATAGTATTCATACATAGAGTGGTCTCTATTTCTCTCAAATTCACACAAATGTTTTGTTTAATATCCAGTTCTTTACGAAACAGAATAAGCAGTGAATCATTCAGTGATATGACCATCAGATATAAGAATATCATTCAAATCAGGACTGACTTCCCCTCAAAATTTTTATGGGAAGTCACTTATGTTCTCAAAACTGGTAATTAAATGAGATATCAATAAATTCATTAATTCTTTAATTTCTTAGTTTTTATTTACAAATAATAATGAATTTCCAGTTATTTATTAGAAATTCGTTTTTTCATCAAAAGATTTTCATATTAACTGAAAAACTAAATATCACTTCATTTCTAAAGTTTTTTATATTTCAAAATCATCTCTCTCTCTCTCTCTCTCTCTCTCTCTCTCTCTCTCTCTCTCTCTCTCTCTCTCTCTCTCTCTCCCCTCTCTCCCTCTCCCTACCTCCCCCTCCCTTTTCCCCTCTCATTTTAGTCATGTGTAGGAAAATTTTACTAAAATTTCAGATTTACCCAAAATAAGCAAGTTAACTTTTTGATCAAAGAGAAATAACGTATTTCCATTTTCACATTTTCAAAGTTTCAAGGCAAAAAGAAGGTTTCAGCTATTAATAAACTTGAAAATGGTATTTGATCAAGATAACGCTTTCAATTTATATTCATATAAATATTCACTTAATTAGTATTCAGAAGAAACGGGAAATTTAACTTAAATTAAATAATTTCTCCAAAGTCTTAAAAGAACAGCACATTCTTGTCTATTGCCAATAGGCTATTGATAATAACCGCACATTCATTGAATATCAAACGATAGAAATTTTTAAAACTATAATTAAATAGATTTAACTCACCTTTACTTATGCTGTTATTATCTGACAGTTTCTGCTATAAAATGGATTAAAAATATTATTTTAAAAATATTTTTAAAAATTATATTTAAAGTGAAGTCAATTAGAATTAAAGCGCAGAAGTGATAACATTTCATATAATATGAAAGTATCGCGTTTCGACCCTATCGGTCAACTTATAATCATTTCAAACACTTTAATTGACCCCCAATTTAATTGTCAATGAGTTTTGGCTAATTTGAGAAAAAAATAAAAGAGTCAGAAAATAATTGGGTGTCAGAGTGTGACCTTGCTCAAATGGCTCAAATGGCTCAAATTGTGAGAAAAGTAATAAAATGACGAATTAAAGATTGCTTTCAATTCTAAAAGAAATTGTGTTGAAACGATTTAAGCGAAACTGATTTCATATTCAATATGAGCTCTGAATTAATGTCTGAATATTGACAAATGCGATCAATTGCTCATAGAATTGATAGTTTGTTGGCAGAGGAGAGCCTTATGTGAGCGCATCTTCACATTGAATTCGTGTGAAAATATAATTTTGAATAGAAGTGAAAGCTTTAGGTCTGAGTCTTAGACTGAAATGTGCGCTCAAAGTATAAAAGAAGATAAGAAGAGGTCAGTGTTAGAGCAAAGTTAGAATCGCAGTCAAAGCAGTTGTCATTGAATAAGAATTTAGCGAACAATTGCTCTGAAGAGCAAAAGAGGCAAACGATTCAAAGATTTATGATTGAGGCCAACATTTGATGAGGAGCACAGGTCTCTAACATTGAAATAATGGGTTCTTTACTGAAATATCTTTGTTAACAGCGGTTGACTCTCATTGAAGACACGATTGAAGACACGCACACAACTCATCAAAAGCCAATTAAATTTCACAAATATTTTGCGAATCGCTTTCGGTATTAAATATCATATAATGCGTGAGATTTTCAAATCAATAAACCATTTGTTTAACAAAATGTGATTCAAATGTTTTATAATAACTCCAAAAGAATTTATATAATCAATAAAATGAAGACAGACCTCAATACTTCCGTTCCACATATAATGGACGGCACTGTCAACGTGTTGACTACCCGTGTGCGCTGGACTGGGCACATGTGCATGATCAGCCATCACTGACACCCAGTGCACCAGACCAGAGTTCGGTGACACTGACCGTCCGGATGGGGTGCCCGAAACAGGCGGTGAATTGACCAAAGATGAGTTGACACCTCCACCACTACTGAGTCCAACGATACCGGCTGATTTACCATGAACTCCACTGTCTGGGGCCCCTGGCCACACCAGAGCTGCTTTCTGTGGAAAACAAATCCATCAATGATTTAATCACTAATTGATTAACTAATTAGAAGGTATCAAATGGTAGGTATGGCACACCTTCACCGAATACATTGCATTTGTTGAAGAATTCAAAATTCTGTTCGAGTCATAAGACATTCGAGTTTTATTAAAAAGAGAGAAATGATTGTTTTGAACGCCCGGAGACTGAGAATCACTTTCACTAATTTCTTGTTTGATATGCCGTCCGTAATAAATGTGTGGAACACTGAGCGCTAAATTCTCATAATCGTGTCCGACATTAGTTTCAATCAAATGTGAATTTAGGACAGGATTATGCATTTGAATGGGTCCAATAGGTCCCAGCATCGCAAAGCATTGATCGGAGCACTCAGTTTGTCACTCATTAACGACTCATTATTTTAAAACATTTGAATCATAGAATCATTTGAATCACTTTTCAGACAACTTTAAGAAGTTTTCGTCCAAAGAATTACACAAACAGTAGATCACAATCGAGTGAACGTCACAATTGTGAGAACTGAATCCTGACTCGGAATATGTGTACACTTTGTCAGGCATTCTATCATTGCTTGCGATGAATATTTGGATGACTCAAGAAAGCAAACTCAACACAAGAAGAAAGCAGTGCTGTGGTGTGCAGTGCACTGCACTGTTCTGTTATAGATGAGCAATCGCCAATTGGACTCACTTTGCTTCCCACCACAGGCGGCACAGACTGACATTCTTCTACACATCTTCTCAGGCAAACACCGATTCGAGCAGTGCAAGCAAACTATAGCTCCCCCTCCTTCTGATGAAAACCTGATATTAACTGTAATCATATTTACGGTGTATATACTGTATAACAATATTATACTTTAATTCACAATTCTTTTGGTTTTTTTATAAAAAAGAATCAAAAGAAGACAAAAAACATAAATAAGAGAATACTTTGAGTTTTCATTTTTAGGACAATATTATTGACAATATTATGAATTTTCTTTTAATGCAATCGCTTTATAACTCGTTAACAATAATTCTATTTTAACTGATTTTAAACTAAAATAGAATTCAATTGACTTTTCTCTTGAAAACTAAAAATTTGTATCGAAAACAAAATAAAACTATAATGAGTTAAATAACGAATAACTTATTCTTGAGCTGAAATAAGTGCAACACATCTTATTTTGTCTGAAAAATTGGTGATCCATCACTTGAGTAATTTGCGGGACGCAGTGGGCTTTTAAGGAACGGCCCCACACAGAAGAGGCCCCGGAATCATATAATACATGACTAAAATCCACTCCAAAACTTAGTATTAGATTAGAAAAAACTTTTGATTCGGATTTTTGCTATTTTTTGATAAAAAGCCGAATTCTGACCGAATTATTACTAGACTTGAAAGCAATTTTGACTAGATTATTACTTATCAATGCTCATTTCAGAAAGGAGACGGCAAAGTTAGAGCTCCAGTAGCCTAATTAGATGCTTCCATAAACTATCAGTTCCACTACAGAAATACTTTAAAGCAGAGCATAACTAACATTTTGGAAAAGAGATCGCAATAATACAGTTGTGATGTATCGCAAACATCGCAAACAAACGGACGATTCACTACTACTCCAATTCAGATGCGGTTCACACTTTTCTTAGCCTTTCGGGTTCTCCAAATTTTTGATAAAAGCGTGAAATTTAAACCAAAATTTCCTTAAAATGACTCAACTTTTTCACAATATCTTAAGTAAACATTTTTTCAAATGAATAAAAACTTTTAATTCCTTAAACATAAGTTTTAAGAAAAAAAAGTTAACAATTTTTTTGTATATCAATTGTAAATGCGGTACACCTTTGATATGATTTTAAAAACAGCTTATTTGGTACGCAAATGGCAAATGGATGGCATGTCTTAAAGATCAGTGCCTTTGAAGATAAGTCAATGAAACAAATTGATATAATTGTTATGTTGTGTCGCAAATAAGAAAGCGATTGGAGCACATCTCGACCATAACTGACTACAAGTGATTAGAGAAACATTAGAGAACACGATATTTACAAATGTATTCTCAAAATATTGTGAATATAAATGTTTTCCTTGTAATGACTTAATTGTGAAAGACTTGAAAGTGATATCACCCCAACTCTCAAACATATTATATGATAATAAAAATGTCAAACAATTAACGAGTGTTCAGTTGAATACAAATATTATCTCAAATGTGAAGCAATTTTGGAATGACTGCTAAAATTTGATTGTTTAGGAAATGTTCATCACATGAGATGACTGGCCATCAAGAAATGGCTTGATTTTAATCGAACAGTTCTTAATCAAACAGAGATTGGAAAGGAATCAAATATTTGTGTTTCCCACAGAAGGGTCGTCAAAATGATTACATTAAAGACCCTCAGAGTAGAGCCAACTGTTTAATGGATAGCTTTAATGGAGGTCAAGGAGAAGAGTTTGAGCTCTGCATTACTACTTTTGATATAATGGTTGGATCGCAACTGAAAAATGTTTGTTAAAGTTTTAACAAAGTATGAAAAGTATGAAAATTCAATAGGAATTGAGCTCTGATTGCAATTTGCATGCGTTGTCTTATATGTTATTATTGTTTTGTGATGTGTTTCCACTCTAACAATAAATCATTTATATCCCGCTGACAACACTTGAAGACCTATTAGTCTCAACTAGACTTCAGTCCTATTAAAAAGATTTGTTCAATAAAAGTTCGCATATGTCTAACCTCTCTCATGACCTTCAATTGGAATTACATAACAGCACACCATAACAGCAACATTACTTTAAACACCCGCGCAAAGTCATTGACAGACACACCACTCAAATATGAATTATTCTTAATATCAATACAAATAGTTTCTTGTTTTGTGCTTTCATTCATTGGAAGGGATGACCACAATAAGACTCTGTACTCTTGCAAGTGATCGCTTTTTTCAATCAGTTTTCATTGAAAACAACGAATGAGAACTCAATTCCATCACATTTTAAATGGATTTTCCGGAATCACCCACTTTTGCCAACCAAACATTCATTTACAATGGATTGAGCAATTGAGCAATTGAGCTTGCTACTATTAATAATGACTACTCATTTTTTTTATAAAATCAGTTAATTTGAAGTTAAGATTTGATTAAATTAATTGCAAAACAGATAATTGAACTCAAATTTTTAAAATGAATTCACATAAATTGAAACAAAATTAAACTTTAATAACAATTTGAGTTAAAAACATATTATTATTATTATTATTACGATTAGAAAATCTATAATAAAATTGTTTGAAAATTGAGATTAACTTTTCTAATGAAAAAAAGGTTCGCAGAGAATAAGAAATGAAATTTTCAGTAATTTAGTGAATGTTAACAAATGAAGAGTTAGATTAAAGCCATAATAAATGATTGAGATTTTATGCTCAGAATAACTGCAAAATATATAGCAATGAAGTCAAATCGAAGACCACATGAGCCACACATGAAGATTGAAATCAGCAAACATTTGCGTTTTCCATTAAGAGAATGATGTCCAAGATCAATTCAATCAACTTATGAATGCATTTGGCTTTTGCTTAAACATTATTTTTAATAATAAAAGGAGTAAACAAATGGTTGGAATGTTTTGATGGAAAATTAGACTAAGAGTACAGACTAAAGACTAAAGACTACAGACTACTGACTACTGACTACTGACTACTGACTACTGACTACTGACTACATGTGTGTCCAATGATCGGACTTTGATATTTAATTCTCTCCGATCGATAACTTGCTTCGACCTGACCTGAGTTATAAAAGTTATAATTTTATCAAGGTTACTTTTAGGATAAAATTACCTGAACTATTGATTGAAGAATTTAGAACTTGGTATTATCAAGATTAAGACTTAAAATTGTAGAATATTTTGATTTTTAAGGTTAATTTTTATCGCATTCTGTTTAACGATTGAAATCAATTTTTAATTAACTTTGACTTAAGTCAGAGAAATGACTAAAAGAAGTATAAAATGGGTCTACAATTCAATTAAGGAGAGATTTGGCAAAAATTTAATTGAAAAAAGACTAAAACTTTGATTCTATCAAAAGGAGAGATAAGTTATGCAAAAGTGGCGCATCCGATGTCTAAGCCCTCACTCAGTGTTCACTCATTGCTTAACGAAATGAGCGAAAACTGTATTAATTGAAGACTGAATTGTGAATATTTGTCACATCTTTTGGTCTTCTGTTAGAATCTAAGACTTAATAAGTTGTAGAGAAGTGCGAGTAATCGAAGTAATTATTGATGAGAAAAGAGATGTTGCCTTTAGATGATAGGACTGTGCACTACATAAGCGCTTTACCCTTATATTAAAGAGACGGCAAAAAATTAGTTTTGATCTAAAGTTTTGCGTTTGTAATTAGTCGAGTGAAAGCAAATTACTCGTTAAACATATTCTAATGCCAAAAGTGCCCGCATTCACAACTAATGCAATACTTGTAGGCATTCACTCATCAAACTATAGCTCAGACACCAAATGAGATGAACGAAGATTTTGATAGAAAATAGCACTGAAAATAGCGACCAAATTAGACAATAGTCGTACAAAAACTAAGACCAGAGCAGCAAAAAATGTGTCCCTATAGTAGAGTTGTGTTCTGACCAACTTTTACTTCAGACACAAATAAGGGCCGAAACTTTTCTACTCAAACATCAACACCAAAGCACAGAATGAGAAATATATCGATTAAGTAATCAGCAAAGGAAGAGGACATAAGAGCGAAACGGCTCTCAAAACAAGTGAAGACATGCATTTTTTCGCTAAACAAGGACAAACTTGTGCTGACTCTCATATACAGACCAGAGGGAGAGGCAGAGCGATGCCGATTCAATGTACAAAACAGAGCTTAATATTTCCAACACTTAATCACTTGGACTGAATCGCAACAAAAAAGTATTTATTTGTCGCAAAACTGTTAATAACTGCCTTTCGGTCAATAAAACACTTAATTTCTTATTATTTGGGAACAAAAATGACTGAATTTAAAGAAATTTATTGAAAAAAAGTCAAACATTGATTGCAATGAAAAGCATTAAAAATTATAATAGAATTGCTTTCAAGTAATGTTAGAGTCGGACAAAACCTCGAAAGAAGCAATTTTGCGGTCAGACCTGAGATCACTTTAGACAACATTTACTCGAATAGAAAAAAGTTTTGAGTTTCAATTGAGAGAATGCGAGCGTCGGAACAATTTGTAAAAACTAAGACTAAGACGTGAACTCTGATTAATTTCGTGGAAATAAAGTGAAGAACTGGTAGTGAAGAAGTAGCAAACGCTATGCTATGAAATAAGTGAAGCATTCAATTTCATTCATGCAATTCAGGCTCAGCTACTCGTAAGCCGAGTGTCAGTTAACGTAGAGTCGAGACTAAACCAAACTCACATTCAAAGCAAACTATTATAGTCTATACAACTAATAATAAAAGAAATACAGTCAGAGAAGAGAAGGGGACTACAGATCAAGAGAAGGTGTCACTAATGCACTATTGCGCCATTATATTTACAGCAAACGAAAATACCCTGGGGACTAACAAAATGCTAAACTAAGACTCACTTTTAGACTCTAATGAGAGACAAATTCATCGCAAAAACTCAAATCATTTTTCCCAATAAATTCGATTTATTTGTGTTTTCGATATTTTTTGAAATTCAATAATTAATTTTCAGTCCATTTATTTGATGCCATCAATGAATTTGAATACTTATTATTGTTTTGCATTATTCGAGTACTGCTCTATTGGTCCAACACTTCAATTGAATAGAGCTCTGATCGGATAGAAAACAACAGATTTCAGTCTAAAAAGTCATAATATTCGCAACTTATTTGAGTTATTCGACAGAATTGAGAGAATCGGTGAGAGAGAGAGAGAGAGAGAGAGAGAGAGAGAGAGAGAGAGAGAGAGAGAGAGAGAGAGCGTGAAATTGCAGACATATAAAGGAAGAGGAGAAGCCAAGAGTGAGTCGAAACTGAAAAATTAAGTGAAGCGTATGTTTGTCAGTGGCTGTGCTCTGCAATTTGGTAGCAACTGTTTCAGCCTTGACCAGCCTTGCGGTGATTCCATCTCGAGTGCTCTCACATGTGAGACCGTCGCTGCCGTCAGTGACTGCTTTGGCATCACTGCATTATTGCAGTCCAATTGTACTAACCGTTGTCTACCGTCTCAAATAGCCGGGTATCTGACACGCATGGTTTCTCAACTATGCCCTTCACTATGTCATACCTGTACCAGTTGTGTATACCAACAATCCGAAGATGCTTTGCTTCAGCAGATCTTCAGATATATTTCACTTCAAACGGTGTAAACAATGCAATGATTGCTATTTGAAAGTCTGGAATGCAATCAAATTTGAGTGCAATCATTGAACAGACAATTATATTGTGGTTATAATCGCAATCAATTGATGTTTATCTCAAAAATTAAACTTCAAATCAAATCAATATTTAATACCAAAACATAATTTAAATTATAATTTAATTTATAAATTCTTAATTGAAATTATTATAACTATTTCTTATTTCTTAATATAATTTGTATTTTTAAGTTTTTTAATTTATAGCCTTTAAGACAATATTTATAAACAATAATCAAAATATAAATAAAAATCTAAGTTTGGATTAAGACTGAACTCATATATTAGAGCAGAAGTGAAGACAACTATTGTTTGACATCTTTTGAATGTGTGTTAAATGGATTTGTATTCGAAAATATGTTTAAAAATTAATTAATTAAATGGAATTGAATTCGATGTAAAAGAAGAGAAAATTTAACCATTAATTAGTGTTGGAGTGAATTCAATAAAGAGTATAAAATAAATTCAATTTTAAAAGAATTAGTTTAAGTTATATTATGGTCTGTTTGGCAATTACTCAAAAATAGTTTGAGAAAAAGTTTGGCGAATGTTGTGGATAGAGAACAGAACAGAACAGAACAGAACAGATAGAGATTGGAAATGCTTTTTAAGTTCATTCATGTATAGCACTGTTGTATAGAATAGCAGTTGAATTATATAAGAGTAGAGTAGAGCACAAATTGTGTGCAAATGCATAACTCAATCGTATCGATGCACAGATAGATGGAAGACATGGACCGACAGACACATAGACTTTAGTGAACAGACATAAAGAACAGGCAGTAATAGTGTATTGGAAGAGAACAAGACTTTTCTCTTCTGTGATGTGAGGCTTATGAGATGGTTTTGATGGATTATGATCAGCTCAGTCTCGATGACCTGAGCACTGGCTCTGCTCTGCTCATCAATCAATGTGTCATAAGGCAGAGCGGAAACATGGAAAGGAGTTGAGAGTTGTCCCCAATCGAGTGACTGTCGGACTCCAATGCAAGCAAATGATGCGATTGTGTGCACAATACGGACCACTAAATGCCGTAATAGTACTTCGCATTCAAAAATTTGTAATTTTATGGATACGGATCGCAACGACAAAACCCTGTTTTGGACTACATTTGTCTTATGCCACTCTTTATCAGATTTGACTCATTTTTTGTACTCATTTCTAACCAAAAGTTCGCCAAACATTTCAAACATTTTTTAACTCATTTAAGACTAACTCAATCTTTCGATTAATTTTCCGGTTTTGAGACTGAATTATGGCTCAACCAAAACGACTATTAAGGAAAGAAATGCGGAGAGGGATAGCACTGATAGCAAAATGTGTATTTGCATCTCATCAATAGTTGAGTGCAGTTCTGATACGAGTCATAGATATCCGATGCAAGAGATGTACCCGCGAGGACTTAAAGGGTTAATTCGCGTCAGACGTCCTTCAATTCAGTATTGGTTTTGTGCTCAAACGCAGAACAAGAAAAGCGCACTGATATGAGACTCGCTCCAAGTCATCAAATGAACCATTTTATCAAAAAACAGACTCTTTTGGCACTGAATTGCATTAATTCCGTTCAATTCATCGCTCATTTGCTTTAATATAAGTTTTTCTTCAATTCTAAGAAAAACTAAAACCAAAAGCAAAACAATTGAAACAAAATTCTGTTCAGTTATTCATATTTTTGATGAATAATAATCTCTGAAATACATAATAAGTGGCACTCAATTCACTGATAATTAGATTTTATTTATTAAAAAAGCCTTATTTGAGGTGTAGTCAAGGTTTATATGTTATGACTGTTGAGAAGACAATTCCTCAGACATTAGAAGAGCACTTTTCTCGATTCTGGTCTGCTTTGATGTGGACAGCCTTGACTACCAATCCATACATTAAATCAATGGAACACCACTTTTCAACTATTTTTATATTCGGATAACATTTTATTTTTATTTTTTTACTGTCGTTTAAAAGTTTTTATTTTATTTATTCTAACGTTTAAATCAAAAGAAAATAAACAAATGAATGAAAAACTATTAAAACTATTAAAACTATTAAACTTATGTAAATAAAAAGTGAGTCCATCTCTTCATTTATATCATTGCCTTTCACTTTTCATGAGTGAAAAATTGATTAATTCTTTAATAATATTCAAATAATATTTCTTTTTATGTTTTGACTAATTATTTCTATTTATAATAATTTAAATGTCTTTTAATTTAATTTTGAATTAATTAAAATCAAAATAAAAGTTTGAAAAAAATTCATTCATTCATTCATTCGTTAATTAATTTTAAAACTCATTAAACACATCGAATCAAATATAAATGATTTATATTTCGATAAAAAAATTATTGAATTCAATAAATTTAGTTAAAATTATCGCAATTTATCTTAAATCTGATTTTTCAGACAATTATTTGAGTCATAAAATTAATTGCAATCAAAGGTTTGAATTTTAATTTGAATTCTTGTAATGTTTTTGTGGGTTATTGTGATATGAGTTAAGACATATGGAGTGTTGAATGAATTTAGTTCTTAAAAAATAGACAAAAAATACGACAAATCGATTGAATTTTTCGCCATAAAAAAAGATTAGGTTAAGTGAAGAGCTCGCAATAGTCATTACTATTACCGGCAGTTAAGTTACCGCTCAGTAATACTTAATAATAGAAAGTATTAGTGTTTTAGGCATTGCTCTACAATTGCTGTATAATACCATACAATACCTACCTTTGGATATCAATTGGATCTTCTGTTCAGTAGTTGTGTTTGGTTTGGGCTTTAATTGTGCGAAAGCAAAGCGAAGCCAAACTAATCAAATTCACAGCATTTCAGCCATAATACTATCACTGGAGAGTCTGAAGATTCGAATAACGGCGCATCTGATCAGCACTGGTTTGTATGCGCATGACTTACATCATAAACAATATTAGACAACACTTAATACAACGCCACTCGTCTGAAGAAATCAAAAACGATGTCTAAGACTTTGGAGACAATTATTACAAAACTGTATCTCAAGTGACAAACCATTTGAACCGACAGAACATTATTCTGTTCATAAAAGAGACTCAAAAAGGCATTGATATCAGTGCTAACAACCCATTGGCCAAAGCCTTGGATATTTTACTTAAGTTTGAGCTTAACTTTTCTCAAAACACAAAAATTTAATTTTTTTAAAAAATGATAATAAATACCAAAAGATGTCAAATAACGCGTTATTTCAAGTTTTGGTCACATTTTAAAATTGCAATTAATTTATGCCAAAGAAATTACCAGAAATGTTGCCATCATTTAAATACATTCATCTAATCGTTTAAAACTAAATTCTTGTATTTTTTTTTCATTTAAGAGCTTTGAATTGATATTCAGTAAAAAAAATGTAAACAGAATTTAAATATAGTTTAGTGACTAAACTTTAGTCAAATAAAATAATTTAAATGATATTAATTGTAGTGAACCTCTTTTTTATGAAAAAAAAATAATTTATTCCTTTTTTTAAACCAATAAAAAAGTTTTTACTTTTTTAAAAAAAACAGGAAAAAAGTTGAATGATATGATTGTGATCTAAGAAGTTAAGAGTTGAACCAAAAACTAAATGTATTGACAAGTATTGACTTACTTGAAAGCCATTGCAGTCCAACATTTGTTTAATTTTTATTCGGTGAGAGTTTCGCCAATTTTTCTTCGGCTTAAATATCGGTTGGAATAGAAAAATATCGCAAAAAATCAACAGTTGGTCACGAAATGAGTGAATGTGAGAACTACTGAATCAATTGCAACATTCAATTCTTTCTTATGACGGAATGCATAAAACTCTTTACTGTTTGTGCAATTACTAACTCCTCCTTTAGATCGTCTTAAGGACCACCATTGGGATGGAGTTACCAAAGCAACCCTTTACCTTCAACGAAGCTAGATTACTTCTCTAACACTTGTGTACAAAGATTTTTAAAGATTATATTAATTATTTTCTGACAATTTTTTTCAAAATCTAAAAATATTGGAGTCTTTCACTAATTATTTATAAAACGATTTCTTTAATATTATAAACGAATTATTAAATAAAAATCATTTAATCTTAAAAAACTCATCCGGTATTAAACATAAAACCATCACATATTCGGAAAAGCGATTAAATCACTTGAGATCTGTGTCTGGAATCAGTGTTGTCCACAACTGGTTTATTCTATTTCTTAAAATTTAGATGACTATCAGTAAAGTATTGGTTACCCATAGGATACCCATAGGAAGCCATTCGAACACAAATTTATATTTTATTATTTTATAATACATTTTTAATAAAATAATTTTAAAGATTTTATTTTTAATATTTCAATATAAAATAGAGATAAATGTATTCTTTGTTATTAAATGTAAGGGAGAGGTGTGTCCTCGACTTACGGTAAAGTTTTTAAAAGCTTTGAAAAATAGTCTAAAAATAGGATCGAAATATAATTTGGTTTGCATTCAATTCTATAAATTTTAATAAAAGTTATTGTGTTTAAAGGGCTGACCATTTTTTTTTACAAATAAACAAATACTTATTTGGAGGCTATTCCTGTTTACCGACAATTAGTCGAGAATCGGAATAAAGACATTTAACGAAATCAAATTAGAAATTCAAGTCTACATCAGATTTATGAAAATAGTCTGCGGTTTCATATCTTTAAAAAGTCTGAGTTTAAAATTCGAAATATTTTTGCCGATTAATGCCTTGAGTTTCTTCAAAAAATGGATGTGCAGTGTCTGTGCAAAACATTTTTAGTCTATAATCTCTTTAAAATCAGACTCGAATTAAAGGTTAAGATAACAAAACAAGTCCAGAGACTCATAACTAACTCAAACGAATACTCTTTTCGATGAACGATAAAAAGGGATCAGAATATCGCAGAAAATCACATAAAATAATCATTTCTAAGGCTTTCATTGCTTTGAATTGATGTTAAAAACAATAATTACTAATAATATCGAAAACTATAAATCGAGTAAATTATGATTTTTGTGTAAAATTTAGACGATTTTAGTTTAAATATTAAATCACTTTTTGATTTGATTTAAGTTTTGAAGAGTTTATTGGCGTTACGTTTATTCTCAATAAAGAATTACAATTTCTTTACTCTACTTTTTGGTGAAAAAGGCCACAAAATCAGCGGTTCATTACTTGATTTGATTATTTAATAGATAACAGGAAACCATAATTGGAACAAATCAACCTTACTCATATTACAAACTCGCACAACAAACTATACATTACTTTAATTTATTAAATATTAAAAAAAACGTCAAAATAAGAGTTTTTTAGAAAATTATGTTTATTATTATAAAGTGTTTATTTAATTACATCTATTCATCAGAAATATAAAATTATTTGAAAATCTTTGAATTCTATATTAAAATTTATTATAAATTTACAAATTCATACATTTCTAGTGATTGTGAAGTTGAGTTCCTGTAAATTAAGAAATTCAAGTAATTATTCGCTTCTTTTCAAAACTTATATATTAGTTATAGATTTAGTTTTAAATATTTGATTATTTGTTTTATATCTTTTTCAACGAAATTCAGCAAAAGTTTTATATGGAAAAGGAGTCGGAAGAGATCGACTTATTATGTTTTAGTTATAAATTTATTGTATTAAAGTGAGGGATGCCCTCCCTTGCTCATTTGTGCCCACTTTGTAGTTATTTAGTTTAGAAAAAGAGGAACTTTTGTGTAATCGAATGAAATCTCTGGTCATATTTGATAATCAGAGTAATGATTACAGAGAATGAGAGTATCGCTAATATTTTCAATTAATTAAAAGGGGTTTCTTTGCTTCTGATCTTTAGATACAATCGATATATGAATTGAAGCTAATGTTCAGAATAAAAATTGTCGAATAAAAAGAGTGGTAATGAGTCGTGAAGACGAAGAATAGGCGCCAAAGCTATGAACTATCGTTTGAAATATCGATTTGAATTGTGTCTAAAATGTAGAGAAAGGTCTCATATGGAGGAGGAATGAATTGATGATCAGACACAACGAAACACTGGAAGCAGTTGTGACTTCTGAAGAGATGCCGAAAAGTGCTAACAGTGTCTTATCAGTACATTCAGCAAACAGTCCAACATTTGCAGGTATTCAATGAGATTGAGTGCAAAAGAAACTATTAATAGTTTTTCATCGCTTTTTTAATGCCATATGTTTTTCGGTTATTTTTTGAATATGTAATGACTTTTTTAATGTAAGCAAAAAACATCCCCAAAAACCTCAAAGGATTATCAATAAAAAGCAGTTGCAGTCTTTCCTATAATGTGTGTGCACTCACTCTGCAAACTCTTTCACTTCAAAGTAAAACTATTTTTTTGTTCTAAGAAAAAATTTAGAGAAAAAGCTTAAAGAGTAGTATAACATCCGTTTTTTAAGTGATAAAAGGGTAGGCCTATCAAACAAGACAGAGCTCTGCCATTGAAATAAAGTTTGCACACCTTTTCTATTGGTATCAATTAGAAAAAAAGTCTAATTTTTTGCTTACCCTTGAATCCGATGTCAGGCAAACCTCCTTTAAAAAAGAGAGGAAATAAAAAAATTAGACTTCAATTGCTTTTTGTAACAAAAGAACTGGAAAATAGCCATATGTGCCGACTCTGCTTTCTTGTGCTGACCGGAAATTATAATAGTATTGCTATAGTTATCAAATTTTAGACGAATTTCAATCAAGAATTTCATTTTTGGATCAATAATTTATTAAAATTTTGGATAAAACCTAAGTTTTAGATTATTTCGATCGATATGTAAAGATATTGCTTTTATGGTTAACCCTAAGGGAACGTCTTATGAATTTGAATTCATTAAAATAAAAGTAAATTGAGTTCGAAAGTAATTCGTCAATACCTTTGAGGTAATCGTCATCAATGATAGTGCACTCACCACTCGGCTCAGAATCAATCTATTAATTAAAAACAGAAATATGTAAATATAAATACATTTCATTATATAAATAAAAAAATTGTCTTTAAATCAGAAATAATAAGAGTTTTAAAGACTAACAAAAGGAAAGGTATTGAAAATAATTTGTCCACAAATGTTAAAGTTTTCGAAACTAAAGTCAAAGTTCATCGATCATCAAATTTTTGTCAAATTGTGATTAATTTATTATTTTTAAAACAACTCTTAAATGTCAGCAAAAAATTGAATGCAAACAAAATACACGTTTTTTCGAAATGTATTTCATTTTTGAGATTTTATTTAATCGGCAAATGTTTGACGTTTTAAAAATATGTTTAAAATTAATAGAAATGAATATTTAAATGCTTTGTTATGACTCATAACTTATGAGTGAAAAAATGCCACAAATGACACAATAACTCATATTTTAATGAATTCTATAAATATTTACTCAATCTATAAAAAATGTGAATATTTTGGTCACAAGTGATGGTAAATCCGATCACTGGTGTAAATGTCCTTTTTATACAATAAAAAGTATTTGTTTTGACGCTCAAAAAAGTGAAGACTTATACCAAAAGCGGAGAAAGTAAAATATATTCAATGCGAGAGAGAGAGAGAGAGAGAGAGAGAGAGAGAGAGAGAGAGAGAGAGAGAGAGGCTGTGAAGGTCTCCTCACTTGAGGTGAAAAAACTTGAAATTGGGTGCCGTTGGGTTCAATAAAAGTTTTTTATATTTGTCTGAATCCAGGAATAAATTTATGAAAAGCATTTGATATACAATTGTAATGAATTGAAATTTTTTCCAATCATATTATGGAAATGGTTTTCAAGAACTAAATAACTTTGATTGTCCTCAAACATTGTCCACAAACATATTTAATGACTTTTATTAAAATGATATCATTTATAAAATAATTGTGTTTTGAGCGGTGCTCTCAATCTTCTAAAATAAATTTTTAAGGAAAAAAAATTCAATAAAAGTTGAAATAAATGATTCCCTCAAAACTTAAAAAGGGTTGAGAGGTATAAACATAACATCATTAAGTTTATGCATTAACTGATGGATGAGCGGACGCTCACAATATTAATACTTTTGAAGAATTGAAAAAAACTGAAAGTAATTTAAAAGAGAAAAATATTTGGAAATCAATGAATTGTTAAAAGCTGTGAACGAAATATGTGTCCATTTATTTGAATAATAGATATGAAGAGTTGAATGTCTTATCGTTATTAATGTGAAATATTCCCACCCTTTGGGTAACCTTGACATTGGCTACCTTTCCATAGTTCACTTCACTGTGTGTTGTCTCAAAAGAATATTCTACACTGAGTTATATCTGAGTTACACAAAACCCATCGCCTGTTCCCTATTCCGCGTTTCCTATGAAAGGGTTAAAGCGAATGATGGGTTGAATCAAAGATACAATTTTTGAGCAGAAGGGTTGAGAGGAAGAGCTCCCACTACTGACTGCTTGAGCCATAGCTTAAATGCTTAAATTTGGATCGGATCGCACTCTACTCTAATGTACAGTCAGGTTCTCACGGGTTTGATGTTATATAAGCGATATTGCATTTGTTAGTCTCACTCTCTACTGATGGCTGTCCCCATCACTTGTATACTAATGCATCAAAAGTTCTTTACTTTGAGTTGCAATTTAAGTAAAGCCGAGTTAAACGATAGGAAAAACTTACTCTAACTCTATGTATATAATTGGTGTATATGTGTATCGACTGGTAGTCACAGATATTCTATGAGAGCAAAACACTATTTTTTATTTCAATTCCTTTAGTGTACGCATCGGTTCAACAAAAATAGAGATCGATGGGAAACAAACCCTCACCATATTATAATAGGACCCATCTTTAAACATGGACTGACCCTTTTCTATCCCTTTCTAACTCTTTGAGTCCCAGATTTCAGATCTCAACTAAACATTTGTAGGGAAACGAAAATAGGAATTATTCTCTCAAACGATAAAATTTTCTCAATTCAACAAAACTATTGAATAACACTATGAATAGCAAAACAAGTATTTCAATAAAATTCCCTTATTTTGATTGTCAACTGATTTAAGGCTAACCCTTCTTTAAAACGAGATCTTTACTAATAGAGTTAACTAAATCAAAGTAAAAATGTCAGAAAAACTTAAGTAAAACATTTAATAAACATTAGTTTGAATTTATTTTTTTCAAAAGAAATGATTTCCAAAAATATTAGGAAAACTAAGAAATACTTACTTTTAAATTAATCAAAGAGAAGGGCTCGACGTGAAGTTCTGCCAAAGTTTTGCTATTATTTTCAAGCGGTCTGTTGTTTATTGACAAGTGTTGGTCAAAAGGCGCGACTTTGAATAAATTCATTATCTGTATATTGAAAATATAACACAAATTTAGTATAAATTCATTTCAAATGATTTGACAATAAATTATCAATTTTTATAAAATCTTGATTTATAACTAATTTGCATTTGTAACAATTGTAACATGCTTAAATTAAAGAGTTTTTTTTTTTTGTGAGAAACGGTAAGATTTAACTTCTTTTGGCCGAAATCCCAAAATATTGACAAAAATAAGTCTTATTTTCTATTTAAACAAAACAAAAGACGGAATAAATCATTTTAAAAGTTAGAAATCAATTATTTATTTAAATTATGATTTATTTGATATTTCAATAAATTCAATATCATTTATGTCACGAAATTTCAATTATTTTGGGTTTCATTTCTTTTATTTAAATTTTGGGCGAATTTTGATTCGGAAAAGGAGTGTCCGTTGGATTTATAGCGACTAAAATACGAAATTTCAAACATTTTTAATAAAAAGTAAAACTTTCAATGAGAGCATCAAAATTCTAATTTGTAAATTCTGTTTAGTGAGCAAGCTACATTTTAAAAGATTTATTAGCAGTAAATTACAAAAGAAAAGTTGCATAAATCAAAGTTAACATTACATATACATTGCATATATAGATTATATGACATAGTATATATAGGGTCCCCAATTGGTGTATCAAATTTAAAAGGTTGTATCTCTTAGAGTAGTGGGGGTTTCATAATAACTTGGATCTAATGTTAAAATAAAATAAAATGAATGTATCATTTTATTCAATTCTGATTAGTTTACCAAAAAATAATCAAAAACTAAACAAGTTATTCATATTAAAGCCTATATGGAAAAATTAAAGCCAATAGTATTAAATGCTTACAATTTATTAAGAATATGAAATTCCAAGAGTGTTTTTTAAAATTAGAATATATTAGTTACTAAAAATTCCAATATATTTTCGTTAATCGATTATTTCATAATTAACACAATATTTTGGCCATTATTTATTAAGGGTATTTTATTGACACTCTTTTTTCTTGAACTCATCATTTTATCCGATAATTTTCATAAAATTCGGAAATAAATGAAAATGTTTACAAGAATTTTTAAATAATTAGATTAAGCGATAGTTGTTTAATAAAATACTTGTTTATAAAAAAAATCGCTAATTTAGCCATAACCTTAACCTTTAAAAATTTTGAACAATTTTTGTTATGTTTCCTAAAGAAGTAGAAGAGAAGCTTTCATTAAAAAAGTTGCATTAATTCTACAATAATATGAAACCTATTCATCGCCACTTATTGTCTAATAGTTTAAGGAATACAGTCATTCAAACGTAGTATAAAAGTTGTTGAATGACCCTATATATACATGTGGATAGCATGAAGTTGTCTAAAGGAGGACTTGTCTTCTATGAAAATTGGTTTTATATAATGTATTTTAGATCGTTTTAGTTAATATTCTGACATTAAATTCAAATTTTCAAATATATAATTAACAAAATTTATCTAAAATTATATTTACTTCTAAAATGTATTATTAAAGTCAGTGTTATTTAGTTAAAAAGAAAAAGTTTTTTTTGAGTTTATATTTATAGTGGGAATAAATCGACACTTAAAGATTGACTACTTTTAACATATAGTTTTGTTATTAGATAACAAATAGAAATAGTTGTTAACTTGAAAATGTTTGAACCAATAAATTAAATCAAAATCAAAACTAAATTAAGTTTCAATAAATTTTTGTATTCAATAACCAAAAGTAAATTTTATAGATTTAGATATAAAACAAAAGCAAATATTTGAGAGCAAACAAAATGTTTAAAATACAAATCATTCATAATATCGGAAGTCTATGAAAGAGCTATCAATTTCATCTAGATCATCTGAATTTATAAAATTGAAGTGGAAAGATGATAAACGAGAAAAGTCCTAGTTTACACTCACTTCTCAACAAAAATATAAAATGGGACTCAAAATGGGAAACAGAAATTAAAATTCTTAGAGGAAAGAGGAAACCACTTCTGATAAAAACTGATCCAAATCTTAACTTTCTTACAGTACGGAAAAGACCTTGCTCATTGCCATTTTAAATTGAGTTCCGTTTAAAAACAGGTGTTTAACAAAAAGTATATTTTATCCTAAAAAAAAAGTTTTGATGTTTTTGTTGTGTCATATCTTACCTTTACTTTAAGATCTAATAGAGTGTTAGTCGACGAGACTTTGATTTCTTTTTCATTTCTGTTTTTCCTTCGCCGCGAACTCCTTCTGAGTCCTTGAATTTCTTCAGTTCCTAAAACAGTTTTCTGTGTCTCTTTTCGCACTCTTTTATCGTTCATTTTCTGTCAATTATTAGAAAATAATTTACATTTTGTTTGGAATTAATTTTTTATTTAAAGTTTGAATTAAAACTTACGGTTTGATAGGAATCGGAATTATTATCGTTTGTTTCGAGCGAATCGTCGGAATTAATTTCATTGTTCTCAGTCTTAATGACATAAACCGATTGGTTTTTGTAGGTAAGTCTATCTCTTTCTTCTTGTAATATAAGACTTTGGAAACAGGAATCACAATATGCTGTCAATGAAATCAATGGTCAAAATTAGAGAGACTTTTGCGTCAATCAATAAACTCTAAGATTAACATCGAAAGAGACAATAAGCGAAACTCAATTTTCCAAATGATGTTATAATGTTTATGTCGGGCCCTAAAGGATTGGAGCACTTATCCAGTGATAGCAGTGAGAGCACACAATTGTGGCCACACTATAGCCATATATAAACAATCATTTCTAATATGATTCTAATGACTTTTTGATTATAAGTTTGAGTCAAAGTGAAGGTCTATTCGCTTGTTATGAGAATCAAAGGGTTGAAGTCATTGCATAACAAAGATATTCAAATGAAAGCCTCGATTTCTCTTTTGGTTTTAAATATTTTATTTGAATAAAAATCGGGTTTTATTCGTTCGGAATAAAAAGTAAAAAATGATTATAGACTATAAAACACTATAATTTAGTGCAATTCAAAAAAGTTATCCCAAAAAGCAATTAGAAGTGAAAGAAATCCGAGACAACACTTTAAACCCCAGAGAACAGCACTTATTGTTAAAATTGTTGTTCAAATTTAAAACAAACATAAAACTTACGCGGATCCGATTCATACGATTTTATATTATTTTCGTCCAAAACCACATAAAATATAATCTGTGAGTTATGGGAATAGAATGTGATCAATGCCTCCCATTCCTCTTTTGAGACGATCACAAATCTGATTGAAAAAAGTTGAACAACTGATCAAAACCAGTCTATATTTTGAAGCCATTTGTCATACTTGCTGTCAATGCCTGTTATCTCAGTTTTATAAGTCGGAAATAAAAAGTTTTGGTGGGCGCACACCAGAGATGAGTTGTCTATTATTTCCGGCGGATCGCATCGCAACGGATCACTACAATTGGCATTAAGAATATAATTATATCCATTAACTCCTTATTGTTTTTTATGGTCTATTTTTAACAAAAAAATTAACTCAAATGACATTAAATTGAAATAATTTCCTCTAAACAGGAGTTAATTTCATAGATTTTTGTTACAGAGATAAAAGTAAATCAAAGATTAATAAATAAAGTCAGATCATAACTTGCAAATTGATTAATAGATAATAATATTAATGTCAAAACAACCATACTCAAAAAAGTAATACACAAACTTTCAGAGAAATTTAGCGATTTATAAATAAAATTATAGCTATTATTAATCCAAAATAAATATATCGAAATCACTCAAATCTATTGATACAATAGTTGACCCATAGATATACATATATTTTAATGGGAATATTAACTATATAAATTTAGTTGAATTCTTTTATTTCATAATAGACTAAAACGTTTCACTTTTTTGGATCATTAGCCAAACAATTGAATCCATTATATATTTTTTTTGAGTGCAAAATGTATTATCGATGAAAAATTACATTTTATTAAAGAAAGAAAACTTAAAAAATGATGACTTGAATATCAATTATTAATTCATATTTGAGTTAATAAATCAATCATTCGTTGGTTTATTAAAATTTTTGATAATTATTTTGATTCGAGACATTTATAACTATTTAAGACCTAATATTAAGTAATATTAAGTAAACTATTATTATTATTAAGTAATATTAATAAATAAAGTTAAAAGTTATCTTCTTTTCCTTTTTTTGGTGATTAAGTGACCAAAACTTTAGGTTTTGGTTGTTTTACAATGATGGCCATCAGGGGGGGGGTATAGCCCAAAATTAGAAAGTTTTTCGAAAATTACAAGTTTTTTTGCAATTTTTTTGACTTAATTATAATTAAATCCGTTAAACAAGAGTGTAATCTATGCCTTTATAACAAAAACACCTTAAAAATGACCTTCTAGGTGTTTTATAGCCATTTTAAAAATACCCCCCCCCCTGTCTCGAGAAAAGTCACCAAAAAAGGCTATACTCTCCCCAGTCAAGTGGTTAATTGTCATCACTGGTTGTTTTAGATACTAATCCAAAATAATTAAGTCTTACAGTATTTCAAATTAGAAATAACTTTTAGACAAATTTTTGCTTAAATTAAAGAAAAGTGGGAAATGGTTTTATATATTCTTTGAGGTAAAGGGGTCTCATCAGACAAGTCTCGTCCGAAGTATCAGGAAAACGGAAAAGTAATGAGAAAATTTTAGACCCTCTTATTTGGACGTCTTTTTTAACCCATTAACGATTGTTCCCAATTTATTTGTTAAATATTTATTGAACAGTTATTACTATACTATTATTTTTGTAAAAATAATTTAAAATATTTTGCGTCCGTCAATGGCTACCGAAGATTTTCTGAAAACTCATATAAGCCTTTATTTAGTATAAAAATTTGATTCGGGCACAAAAGCCACGGATACCACCAAATAGATTCAGTGAATATATGGTCATAAATGTCTTAGTGTTAGTCATTGTTATCGATAATAAGAACGGTCCCGAAATGACCAGAGAAAACGTGAGGACCTACCAAAGTCCGACTGACCCTTTGCCGTGGACAACAAAGAATTAGAACAATTGATCGAATCAGATTCAAAACAAAGTTGCTAACAGTTGGCTTTATAATTGAACTTCAAATTAGAGACCATTCGCGACCACTTGCATTAAAACGGGAAGCCATTTCGGGCCGGTGTTTGAGTTGCCTCGATTTTACAGCCGAAAAAGTCATTAAAAAATAGTGCATTTTTTCTAAAGTGACCGGGGAAAAAATTCGAGAATTAGGGTTTGAAGTTTTACTCCACCCATCACATTGCCTAGTTATTGCCCTATCAGATAATCACCAGTTCCACTCTCTTGAACAATTCTTAATGGGAAGAATGACTCAAATATAAAGAGCCTCAAAAACTGACCTAGCAAAGTTTTTCGATGAAAAGGACAGGATCATTTAATTCAATGGAATCAATTCTTTGGTTGAAAAATGGCAAAAGGTGATAGATAATGATGCAAATTACAAAATTTATTAAGTTCTTTTACTTTGAAAATAAATGACTTCTAAAATTTTGAGCTGTTTTTCTTATTACTTTTCCGTTTCCCTGATATTTAGACTATTCAGTGTATATACAATTATAATTATAAACTAATAAATTACATACTTAAGAATCTAGATTAGAACTTGTTTAATTGATATAGGATGTCATCATTTAAGATTTTATACGAATATTAGATAAATAAATCAAATAAATGAAATGTAATTTTTTTTAATAATTAAATAAATAACTAATAATTGAAAGAATAATAGATTAGTGAAAGACAATTATCTCTGCATTTAATGCTTTAATAAAAATAAACTATTTTTTGTTGAATAAGAATTGTTTGAATAATTAAAAGAAGAAAACAAATAAAAAAATTGTATTTAAATATTAAGTTAAGGCCATACGAGAGAAGTAAACGAAACAAAAGAGTGAATCGAAAAGCTATCAATTGATGCCATAAATCGAAATAAATGTACTTTTTTTTGGTTAGAAGATTATGATCGCAGTTATACTCCACACGAGAGATACTAAGAAATATTGGGTGTGTTTAGTGAGATATGGATAACTCAAGGCTTCGGTCATCAATCAAATCGGATGTCATGAGAGCATTGCATACATAATAGTGAACAGCATTTCCCTTCTTATAGACTTTTAAGAAGACTGGCACTCAATTAGGGGGTCACCAATACTTAGTTGCATAACAAAAGTCAAGTTTACGTCGTTTTCGTGTGCGAAACACTTTTATCGCTCGGATAAAGTTCTTATTCTCTTAAACACAACTCATCTCTAAGTCGTCCCTAAAGTCTAACTCTGACTACATTTCCAATAAAAATCAAAATCAAATTCAATTCATCAAACATTGAGTTAATAACTTTTCAGACTTTCCTAAACTTTACTTAAAATGTTTAACTAAAAAATGTTTAAAAATATTTGATATAATATCACGCTTTGGGTCAGAGCTTCTCAAAAAGGCTTAACTATTAATATAATAACTAAAACTAAAAAAACAAAAACAGGTAAACATTAATTAGTAATCGGATACAAATCATTATTAAACAAAGGGTTCGTTTGATTTGTCGTTTACTAACGATTCATATTTGAGAATAAGAAAGTCATCAAAAATAATGTGAATTTAATAGTTTATAGAATTCAATTCAATTAAAGAACAAATAAAATAAATCTTCCGATTAATTGCTAGTTTAAGAACAGAGAAAATTGGATAACGATTTGATGAGGAATCAGATTAAATGCAATTTCATTGATATAACATATTATTTGGTTAAAGGGTTGCACTTATTATCGAAATTCTCTTTATTATCAAATAATGAGATTTTGTGAGAAAATCTCTTTAATTTGTATTTCTTTACTTATTATTGACAAAATTATTTCAAGTATAGGAAGTTTAATAAGTTATTAATAATAGAGCAAAACCCAAATTAATGTCCTCGATATGCAAATTATAGCCCTCGAACTTCAAATGATAGTCACCGGACGTTAGTAAAAGTCATATAGTTTTTGAAAATAAAAAGGTTTTAACATTTTTTAAAACAGTAGTGTAATTGTTATCAACAAATGAGTGAATTGTTATTAAATTTTGTTAAAAAGAGTTATAAAGTTATAAAGTTAATAAAAGAATTAATCAAATGATAAAAATGAACTCAACGTTTAAAAAATAGTTGAGACTAAAACTCAATACTCTAAACAAAACTTATTTCCAAAAAGAGGTGACACATCTAATCATTAAAAAAATATTTTAGATTAAACACATTTTAGATTTATTTTTATTTATAAACGAAACTTTTCCTGTTTTTAGTAAAATTTTGACTCATTAAAAACAAAATGACATTTATTTGACATCCGGTGACTATCATTTGCATATCGATGACATTAATTTGGCCTTTGCTTAACACAAATCAGAGGGAATTTATCTCTTTTACACATTTTTATATAAATTTTCATTATATCAAAAAAAAAAATCTGCGTTTAATTAATAATTTTACTTTTAATTCAAACTTTGTTAGTACTGACGATAAAATATTTAAAAATTATCTTTCTTTTAACCTTAAGATTGTAATTTTATCTAGCATAGTTTCACAGGAACAAATACCCGTTGGCAGCTAAAACTTCTACTCTAAATGTTCCAAGTTTATAAATGAGACCAAGATCATTAAATTATGTCAATACCCATTCGAAGTGTTACCTAAGAATTATACTCTTTTTTATGTCAATTAGTGTTAAATAATTGAATTAAAGTAAAATTTTTGCAAAATTTTCACTGTATTTGTTGTTATAAATAAAGTTAATTATAATAATGACTCACTTAATAAACTTTTTCCAAGAGGTTAGAAATTTTCTGCTGATGGCGTAATATCTTTCTGTGACTAAGAGGTCGTCCCAAACCAAACGATGTCTTTCAGCCGACAAATGAGATAATTGTGTCTTCTGTTTAGCAGCCATTTCTTTGTGTCTATTCTTTATTATTTCAATTTCTTTGTTTTTTGACTGAAACAATAAATAAAAAATTAAAATATATTTTACTTGAATTCAATATATTAATTGAACTCATTTTTCTAATTCAAAAAAAGTTAGTAATAATTGATGTCACAAATGATATGAATCAGTCCTTAAAGTGTTTAAAATCAAAACCTATAAAACCTAAAGTCTATTAATATTAATAACTAATAATTGTTAAATCAATTCAAAGAATGTGACAAAAATATGTTCAAACAAATGATGTTTAGCTGTAATTCATTTAAATTATTATAATTGTATTTTCGATGAAAGCAATTCTAAACTTGTTTTTTAAAAGTCCGTCACTTTTAAGTCAGTGATAACTTCTTTTTAAATTAATTTTAAAATAAATTTTTACTAAAAAATTCTTTCAAAGTTTAAATCTATTAAAATTGTAAATTGGTCAAGGTTATATCTTCATATCTGCATATATAATGAGTCATTAATAAAAAGTTATTATTAATGACATAATAAAGTGATTAAAAGAAAAATAATGGTTTACCAAACAATTGGGACAAACTCTCGTATCTGAAGGGAATTCTGGGGCAGTCGGAAAGTATTCTCTGAGAGTAATCCACACGAGTTCCGGAATAAGTCGTCTTTTGTTTTCATCGGGACTTAACTCACCTAAAGTTAAAATAAAATCAATGAAATTCTAATAAAGGAGAGGGTGAGTACCACCCATACCACTCATACCGTGTTCGCAAACTATGTCATCGTTAAAGTTAATCAGATCCTCATTTTCTAAAACTTCAATCGAATCGTCCGATTGGTCTGAAAAATAACAGTTAATAATCAAGAATTTAATTAAAATATATTTAAGTAATCATTAAATTTAATAAAATTGTTATCTTTTTATCAACAAATGCTTAAAACTTATTTCACTCAATATTAAAGATCTTTAAAATAAAAAATTAATTGTAAAGTAAGTCTCAACTAACAAATGACCACAAATTTTAGTATTTGTAGAGCTTTCGGATTATAAATTAGTCATTCATTTAAAATGATTTCTGGTTTCGTCTAATAAATTGAGTGAAGGGACAATTTGATGCCAACAATTGAAGTGAATATAAACTATTAACATTTGTTTACTTCAAAGTTTAAATTCTGTTTAAGACTTTGCACTCCGAACAGAATTATATCATTTGTGGCTTTTCTAAGTTAAGACTTACTTCACATTTATTTATGAATCTAAACAATAGATTAAAACTTAATAAAAAAAAACTTTATGGATCAGATAATTTGATTAAAAAGATAACTATTCTATTAAAACTAATGATTCGAACCATTTTTATCAGAATTATATTCAATTGATTTAAGTTTTATTTGTTTCCAAGATTTGAAAGAATCCTTTCCGATCCAATAGGACTGATCGCATGGACTCAGACTATATTTTAGATGAGATGTTATCCTTTTGATGTCTTCGTCGATCTTATTTTTCATTTTAATGATTTGAACCTCTTTCAAGACACAGGGTTTACACAAAGCATTGGCACAAATTCTGGGTCCGCCCTTATAAGTGTTATATAAGAGATCGGCACCAAAAGTGGAAATGCATTTAACAGAAGTCATTACTTTAAAGTTAAGTTTTGAATGACTACAAAGTAAGGGCTTGTTATCGACAGCCGGTATTTCATCGGATGCCTTTGCACTCAACCAATTAGTTAACCACTTTTTAGAAATAAATTCAAAACTTTGTCCAGGTTCACTTATCAAATGTTGATAGATTTCCTGTATTTGGCTCTTCCTTTTGTTGTATTCCAATTTTTCTAATTCCTGTCAAAAGATATTTTAAAAATTAGAATCTTTTGTATAAAATTTAAAAATTTTGTTGGAAATAAAATATAGTTTTTGTTCGGATTTAATTAGAAGTGAAGTCAATTTAATTAATAAAAAGTAAAAAAAAGTAAAATCACTTTTTGTTTTTTGAGTTCAGCGATTGATTCTTCAAAAGTCTGATTGTCTTTTTCGATGGCTTTAATTAGATATTCAGGTAAATTCCAAGAGTCATAATTGTCTACTAAATCGAGTTTAGGCTGTGTTTGGTTTTTATAGACTAACATATAGGCGTTATTCGAGTTATGAAAACCTTTTAACTTCTCTTTCTTTTCATTTTTTGGTAAATCATTTCCATTAACTTCAGGACATTCTTCGCCGTCGTCTGAATCGAGTTTCAAATTTTTTCCTTCAATTTCTTCCACTTTTTCGTCATTGAATTTGAACCAAAAACCAGTTCTTTCATCTTTAATATGTGCGATATAGTGACCGGAATGAGCGCTCGGACCCCGATGTATAAGAACTGCACTTAAATGATAAGTCCTTTGCTGAGGGGTCAGTTTTTGGGCCTCTTCTTTGTTTAAAAAAGGTGTGACGTCCAGAACGTCTGGGAATTGTATAAAAGAGTTAAGTTTTTTTATTTGTGGTTCAAAAACAAATCTCAATAATTGAATGTTTAAAATTGGGGCCAATTTTCGTAATTCTATGCAACGATTAGCGTCTCGTTTTTGTTGACAAACACTACAAAAGTATTGGTTATTTCCGTCCAGACTTTCCACCTATAAATCAATTAATGAAATATTAATTAATATTTCAAAATATAATTAAAATAAATGAAAAGACCTCTAAATACTCCTTCAAACTGTCGTTAAGAGTTTTACAGCCTTTGATTTTAAGACCTAATTCGTAAAAACGAGATTTTCGTTCTGAGACTCCTTTGCAGGTAAAACACCTGAACAACAAATCCAAAGTTCATTAGTGGATAAAAATTGATGAAAACAACAAACCGGGTAATGTAAGCGAATTCCCCCATATATTGACGTTGTATTACTTCTTGAAGTTCGGGATTCGACTGTGATTTGAGTTTATCTTCAATGAGTGTAAAGAAAAGACTCGAGAATTCGTGTGCGTCCTGTTGTCTGTTCTCATCCAAACCCAAACAAGTAATGAAAGGCTTCGGATCCACAGAATTCCTGTTCCCGAATTGCATTAAAGCGAATATGATTTGTAGAGTTCCTAAACAACTGATGGGAACAAAGTCTTTGTCCGAACATTTATTTAAGTTTTTAAGCCTTTCGTCCTCATCTTCTTCGGGATTCCACTTATATATTACAGAACGAAGAATAGGGTTATGAAACCAAACCTTTTAATATAAAAATATTTAAAACAATTTAGAAAAATCATGTCCTGACCTGAAGAAGACAATTGACATAACACGTGGCGCCCAAATTCTTTAGGCCAACAAAAGAGTCGCAAATTCTTCGCCCGAATTCCGATTCGTCTAAAGTTTGGTTATCATCGGACGGCAAAAGCCATAACTTCTCTCCCAATCCATTGAGACAACGGATATTTTGAATACAATTTCTTAAATAAGAGGGAAATGTCTTTAAATATAAATTTAAAATTATTGAAAAACTAATACTTATTTGCTTTTGATTTACAAACTTCTGAATCCAATTTGTAAACCCTTTCCAAATGTTTATCACAAATTTGATCACAATTTTCAATATTTAGCGCAAAATCAAAACAATTATTTATTTTTGTTTTGCGATTCATTTTCTTTAAAATTTTATTCCGTTTTTAATAAATCGATTAAAACATTGACTAAAATATTGATTAGTTTTGCAGAAAATAAATAACAAAATCATTGAATTAAATAAATACTGAAAACAATGTTTTGTTGACAACAAACGCATTGAAACTCATTTCATATTAAAACCATTCAAAAACTACATTCACTCAACATTTCTCTCTCTCTCTCTCTCTCTCTCTCTCTCTCTCTCTCTCTCTCTCTCTCTCT
>JAQIXI010000163.1:0-32631 GCA_034700165.1 Galumnidae sp. Gr-Ori-00277 | reverse complement strand
ACATTTTTAATTTAGTTAACAAATTAGAGGTTATATTAAAATGCAATTAAGAGTCAAAAGCAGCAGAAAATTAAAGATTACACAAATTATTGATTTTCTAATAGTATATTAGAATTAAATCATTTAATTTATTATTTGAACTTTTATATAACAGACAACTTCAAGAGAAACGAAATTCTGGTTATTTGGAAGTAAAGTGCAAACGTTTAGATCATTTGTAAAAGTTTATAGTAAACAAGTCATTCAATATTTAAGGAATTTTATATACAATGTAAACGTATAGCAATAGAGCTTTGATTCAATGTTTGATTGCATTTAAAATAATGTTTAAATACTTTATTCTATTTAATCCATTCAATTGATTTCTCAAATTATAATTAAAAATTTTAAAACAGAAATTCGTTTCAATTCTGTCAGAGTTTTGTTAATGAAAGCGGAAAATATTTAGATGAGAAAAAACACAAATGTTTCAAAACATCTTTAAATTATTTGAAATTTTAAATGATTTCAAATTAGATATTATTTCAGATATTATTATAAAATACAGGATTTTAATTGAGACAAACAAAAATGAGTGCAATATTTCTAATATTTTCTCCAAAACAGTGAAAGGAAGCAAATCTTTACTACACTTTTAATACTTTAAAGAACTTTATTCTAAAATCATTTAAATGCTTTTATATTAAAAGTAAGTAATAACTCATTTACAAACTTTTTATTCGAAGAATAAATAAATGATAGCAAATATAAATATAAATAAGGCATTAAAAAGAACAAGGAAAATATTTATTAAGTAAAACAATTTAAGAGTTGAGGAAAATCGGGTTTTATTTGTCAGAAAGTTTTGAATATAACTGATATGCGGGACATTAATTGTCGAAATAATTCGCTCCAAACCAATGGTGTTAAGGAAATCCAGAATTTTATGTCAATAAACTTCAGTTGTGATAACTAAACAACAAATCCCTCTTCAGTACAATAAATGTTTAATCACCTAAAGCTGTCATTTCATTGAATTTCATCTAAATTTCCTCAAAAGAGTTTCAATTTTTAATTAATTAATTGAAATTTTTCGGAAAAAATACTCAAAAATTGATTAATAATTGAAAATAAGTTTTAAAAAAACAAAATATATTTCAGGGATTATTTTAATTAACTTATTTGTGATTTGCAGGAGTGTCTTAAATAAGTGCTTATCGTCAATGAAAACTTCATCGACGAGTTTGAAAAAATTTAATACTTGAATGAAAAATTGTAGAAAACAAATGGGTTTTCAAATTATCCTCAAATAATTTCCCACTTTATTAAAGTTAAGTATAAAAATTCAATGACTTTCAAGAAATGATTTAAATAATCGCAACTTAACATTGAATGAGAAAAAAACCTAACTTTTGAAGAAACTTATGTATTGAGTCAGTTGTTGGTATTGACTGTCATTTGTTGGAAAGTGTTGGCAGTAGTGCTCACAACTGCTCTTATAGTAATACTTTCACTCATATAAACCGCTAAATATTGAATGAGTGGTGAAAAGTGAACACAAACTATGAATTAATGTTTGTTTATGTTTTTCTTCCAAATCTAAGGCATTGTTTTGTTTAATAGGAATTCATCACAAAATTTATTAAAAATATATTTCTATTTAATAAATAATTATTTTCTCTCGTTTTAAATGAAATCATTGAATCTGTGATTTATAGTATACTTTATATAAATTATTTATCAAATGAATGAATCATTTTTATCGCCAAAACTATTTGTAAACATAACTATGAAGTAATATCCAGACAACTTTCGAGCCAAACACCACTTTTATTAATAACGGAATGGATTTACAATTATTTCGGCATAATTTCAATATAACTTCAATACATCGAATAGTAATTAGTTTTCTAATGAATTTATTTATTAATTTATAAAAGTTTTAATTAAAATTATGAAAAAATATTTTTTAAAATAAAATAAATTAATCGTTAAGTTTAAGAAAAGTTCGCATAAATTCTTAACTAAATTAGAGCTCAAAATTAGTGATAAGTTTTTAAGTGAAATATATTTTTAAAAGTATCCAAACAATTGTTTCCCACAAAATAAAACAAAAAAAAGCATTAAATATAAAGAATTGAATCAATTGACACACTTTTTGATGGAAAGAACTGATTGTTTTTGAGAGAACTGTTTAAAACTCTGACACAAATCTATTGAACACAAATTATATTTATCTCTAATTTTAACGATAAATAAATAGAAATATAGACTTAAATACTCTCTAAAAGTCTGATGACTCAAATAAGTGCTGATAAATAAATCTCGTGTTAATAAATTTGGTCCAAAAACAGATTTGAACAAAATGTTCAACACTTTTCACTCAACAAATCATTGTATTATTTACTCAATAAACTATTGATATATCTTTGAATTGAAAACCGAAAAGTTTTGTCAAACAAACAAAAAAATGTCAAAGTTTTTGGTCAACTTTTTTATGTTAAAAACTCGTTTCATTGTAAACACATATACCGTAACAACACTTCCTTTATATTATGCGATTCAAAAGCCATGGAAAGTGTTGGAAGAGTCGAAGAAATTGAGAACCAAGAAATTTATTGCAAAGAATGGAGAATTGGTTTGGTGTAGGAATGAGGTGCCGGTCACTCATCGCTCTCTTCAATATAATTCATACGCAGAAGTGATAAACAATTTAATGAAAGATTATGACCCAAACAGAGAAGTGTTGGGTCAGAGGGAAGTCATCAAAGAAACGGTGGAAAAGGATGAAAACGGTATTCAATTCTACAATATTTCTAAAGTTTAATATTTTTGGAATTTTTAGGAAATATTATTTGTGTCGACGGAAAGGTTTTACGAAAATTTATTTTAAGTGATAGCTATAAGTGGCTAAAACTTAAAGAAGTGATTCAAAGAGTCGATAATATTGCTAAAGGGTTGGACACTATGGGAGTCAAAAAGGGAGATAAAGTAATAATTTGGGCCGACACTCGACTTGAGTGGTTGCTCTGCAGTATGGCTCTCATGAAACTTAACGCTACGTTGACTACACTTTTCTCAAATTTAGGTGTTTATTGAAATCTAATCTTAATAACTAATTATCGATTGTTTTTAACAAATTTTTAATATTTATTTAATGTTTAGGAACTTCTGGTCTTATTTATGGGATAAATCAAACGGAAGCCAAAACTATTATAACAACTTATGATTTGCTGCCAAAACTAAAATCTTTTTTAAATGAAGTGCCGAATATTCAGTCAATTGTTTATATAAAGAATAAAAACGATGTTTTGACGAATACTTTTCCTCAAAATATTAGTTTGAAATCTCTGGAAGAGGTCGAAGAATTAGGTCTTAAAAATAAGTCAAACCCTAAGTTCGAACTGCCCTCTAATAAAGATGAAACGGCAGTCATTATGTATACTTCGGGAACAACCGGAAACCCTAAAGCCGTTTGTATTTCGCACAAACAACTTATGGCTAGTCTTCGCGTACTTTTAAGTAATACAAATAATTTGGCGCACGAGGCGGACAGACATCTCTATATCTCTTACCTTCCTTTGGCTCATATCTTAGGATTTACTTTTGAAATGTTTTTATTTTTTGGTCAGTTTTTCAAAACTTCAAAATCTTAATATAAATAATTTATTAATTAAAGGCGGAGTCAAAATTGGATACAGTTCTCCCTTTACAATCACCGATTCAGCTCCTGGACTAAGTAAAGGACAGATTAGTGACTCGAAACTTCTTCAGCCAACTTCAATGACAACCGTTCCTTTAGTTTTGGACAGAATTCTTAAGGAAATATATGAAAAACTAAACGCAAGAACCCCTCTCTCGGCACCACTTTTCACATATTTAATGGAATATAAGATTCGATGGAAGACTAGAGGATATGACACTCCGATTATCAATAAATTGTTTTGCAAAAAGATTAGTGAAGCCGTTGGAGGAAAGATTGAGTACATCATTGTTGGCGGCGCTCCACTCAATCCAAGGACTCAATCTTTTATTAAAGCGGCCCTAAATGTCAAACAATTAACTCAGGGTTTGTCACAACTTTTCTAATTATTTCTATAAATTGTTTTAACTTTTTTTATGTTTATTCTTAGGGTACGGCGCAACTGAAACTTGTGGCGGAGTGTTTGGTATGCATTTAAATGACCTCTCTTATGGTCGGATTGGAATTCCTTTGGAAGGGGTAAATGTAAAACTAATAGACTGGAAAGAGGGCGGATATTTGACTAGTGATCGACCAAATCCAAGGGGAGAACTCGTTATCGGAAGTGATATCGTAGCGCTCGGATACTATATGTTACCAGATATGACAAATGAGGCGTTTTTTACCGATAAGGACGGCATTCGCTGGTTCTATACGGGAGATATCGGAGAAGTATATCCGGACGGTTCCTTCAAAATAATTGATCGGAAAAAAGATTTGACTAAACTATCGAACGGAGAGTTTATTTCTTTGGGAAAAGTGAGTTATTCTTTTATTTTCTTTAATTTGATTTCAATGTAATTAACTTTTGTATAGATTGAGGCCGGACTCAAGTCATGCAAATTAGTGGAAAATATCTGTATTGTACCCAATAGTGAACGCAATTATGTGATCGGTTTAGTCACTCCTAACCAGAAATCTCTAATGAATTTATCCAAAGAATTGGGAAAACCCATGACTTTCACGCGAAAAGATTTGTGTTCAGACAAAGATGTTTGTGATAAAGTGCTGGAATGTGTTCGAGAGAGCGCTCAGGAAAGTGGTCTTCACAAAATTGAAACACCAATCAAAGTAATCCTATGCTCCGAAGAGTGGACGGCAGACAATAATCTGATTACCGCTGCCTTCAAACTAAAGAGGAATGTTGTAATCTCTTATTATAAAAGTCATATAAACCGTTTGTTTCAATCTATTGATCGATAATTGAATGAATCGTTTAATCAAATTTGTATTTAAATGTATTTATAAAGAGTTTAATTTTATATATAAAAAGACTTTATTTACACTAAAACTCATTTACAATAAAATATTGTTTTAATTCAATTTCGTTCTAATCATTAGTTTAATAAATAACAGGAATGGCCAAATGGGGGTATTACCATTTACCCTGGAGAAAAAGTTGGCAAAACATCCTCCCCTAGGATTTTGAAACCTTAACATTAGTCTATGGGCAACCACTAGGTTTGTTGAGGTTTTTAGCTCTAGGGTAGACTATTTTGACCAATTCCCCCCCCCCCCCCCCCCCTAGGATCGGTTCCTTTGGCCATCCCTGGTAAATAATAATTAGTTTATTACAGGGAATTGACATTTAAACAACTGTTTAGTCATTAAAATATTTTTATGATAATTAAACAAAACAATTGATATCATATCTTGAGATCAAAATTTCTAACTTCAATGTAATATTAACCCGTCTTGTAATTCTAGGAATTTTTGTACTTGATCAAAAAAAGTAATAATCATTTTTAGCGATTGTTCGTAATATTGTGCGAACTCTCCCTAAAAGAGAGTGGACTCAAACCATATTTACAACCAATAAAGGCATGCATTGCATGACTCAAACAAACAACACATGAAATCACAATTCATTGATATTATGAAAGAGAAGGTATTAAAAAAAAGTCATCCCTTTAACTGTTTTTTAACGTTTAATGTTTTTGAAAGATAAGTTTAAAAAAACAATAAAGTGATACTTCAGATGAATTCACTGGAGATGACATCACTTTTTGGGCGTCAAATATATGACACCAATTAATGTCAAAACATTTATTTACTTTTGAGACAAATTTTACACAAATTTATTAATCGATTGCTGTTATAAATAAACAAATAATTAATTCACAAATTGTTTTACAACTTATGAGTTATTAAAAGTTATCATAAATCACATCCAAATTGATTGACATTAAATTTAAGGCCATTTCTTGAGCCGAAGATAAAATGGTTTTCGAAACTTTGGTCGCAAATCTTCTGAACAAATATTTATCTGAATTTGTGGACGAATTGACAGCAAAACAACTGAATTTGTTTGCCTGGAGTGGAAACATCTCTTTAGACAACATTGCAATCAAAGCCAATGCTTTTGATTCACTTAACCTCCCGTTTCGTGTAATTCAGGGACACATTTCCAGAATAGAGGCGTCCTTTCCCTGGAAGTCAATATATTCTTCACCGGTTGTTATCAAATTGTCTGATGTCTACGTTGTGGCTCAACCCAATTCTGGTGAAACAATTCATTATTCTTTTCGTAGTTAACTTTTAAACCAATTTTTAGAGACTAAATACGATGATATCAAAGAAGAACTGATTGAATGGCAAAACAAAAGAAAACAATTGGAGAAAATCGAGTCCGCAAAACAACGATCTGAAGAATCGAGTCAGTGCTCAGTACTCATAAAAAATTACCCCTTTTTTGTTAATCTATTCATTAATTTTAGAAAATGACGACAAGAAAAGTGATGACAGTTTTGGTGCAAAACTCGCGGCACAAATTGTCAAAAATCTTCAGGTCTTCATTACTAATGTCCACATTTGTTATGAGGATCACATTTCTTGGCCGAAGAATCCCTTCCAAGTCGGCCTTACTTTACATAAACTGGTCTTCGAAACACAAACAGATGATCACAAAAACAATTCCGACGATAATATAATATACAAATTGGTTACTCTCGAAGGCCTTTCTTTTTACTGGAATTGCAATCAGGTATTCGTCACTTCTTTTCAAAATATTTAAAATGTGTTAAAATTAAAGAATGAAATGCTTTCACAAATGGATGAAAAAATTGTCGACCAAATATTGTCGGACAGAATTGCAAACCGACACAAAACTCCAGACAATTTACAATACATTTTATGGCCCATAAATTTCACGACAAATGCTGTCATTAACCGTAAACCAGAAGTCGATGACTTTAGTTGTCCTGTACTCGATATTCAAATGGATTTGGATGTCTTTGAATTACGAATGACTCGAATGCAATTCGAGTCTCTCTTATTATTATTGGATGCAATCGATAGAATGAACTTGGCCAAACCCTACAGAAAATGGAGGCCTTCTGTCCCAATAAAAGGCAACTCAAAGAAGTGGTGGTACTTTGCCTTCACAGCCATTTTAGAGACCGATGTTCGCCGAAGATTCAATAACTGGTCCTGGAATATGATTCGCGAACACAGAATCAAAACGAGAAGATATCAGGAGCTCTACAAAGAAAAACTATTGACTAAAAATTATGATTCAATTAAACCAGAAATTGAAAGACTCGAAAAGGATTTGAATTTATTCGCTATAGTTTTATCTCGAAATCAGGCAGAAGTTGAAACACAACAAATACTGAAGAATAGAAAGAAAGAAGACTCCAAAAAGGGCTGGTTTTCCGGTTGGTTCTCCAAAGATGAGACTAAAGTCGAGGGTAATTTTATTAAATGTAAATTTCTGTTAAACTTTTGAATTTTGTAGAAAATATCGTAGAAGATTTCAAAAGAGAAATGAATAGTAAAGAAAAGCAGAAACTGTATGAAGCCATTGGATATGAAGAGGGCATTCCTGAAGAGTTTCCGAGAGATTTCATCGCTCATAAGCTTAAATTCATAATTAATAAACTTTTTATAACAATAAACGACGAAAATAAGAAAATATCCCAATTATCGCTTTTAGGCGTTGGGCTCGACGTTACAAACAGACCGACTTCTCATTGCCTTTCAATCATTAATTCAGTTAAATCTCTCTTTATCTCTGGTATCGGAGAAATTCCATTATTAGAAGAACAGTCAACAACTGATGTCCTCTCTTTAGAGTTTGATATGAACCCTCTCGACGGACTATACGATTTCGGTCAGTTATTTTTTAAATCTTGATTTAAATGAAATTATTTAAAACTTTAGGATTAAATATGCAAATGTCTGGCTTTAAGTTAATATATGACTCGAACACAATCAACACTTTGATAGAGATGTTGTCCCCACCAAACGACATATCTTTAGAAGAGTTACAATCAATCGCTGCCTATAAGTTTCAAGATTTTACTCAAAGAACTGCCACTGGTTTGGAGTATGCAATTGAAAAACACAAACAAATTAAACTCAACGTTGATATAAAACCCTCCTATGTGATAATTCCACAGTTGGGACAAATGGAACTGGCTAAAAATATCCTTCTCCTCTCTTTAGGTTTAACTAACAATTTGTGTTTCAAAATTGATTATTAAATTTGATATACTTTAAATTCAGGTCAGGTAAAACTCACGTCACAATTGATTCCCAAAACGGAAATCCCAAAAGTTCGGGATCTGATATCTAGTCATTCAGATTATGATTTAATACTAAAGATGCGTAAAATGGCGTACGAGTCTTATAAGTGCCATATATCTAAAGTCCAAATGATTTTGAGTGATGTCCATCACTGGAAATCTGATATCAAGTCTTTATCCACTACACGCCATCTTATATATCCAGTAGAATTCAATCTAACGATCGAAAGATCTATTGTGCCAAATGATCCTCATTTGCCTAAAGTTAAAGTCGAGGGTATTTTTATATTTATGATCGAAATATTTGTAATAATATTTGGTTTATTTTTAGGTCATTTACCAAACATTGAACTGAAAATAAGTGACAATCAATTGACAAATTTAATGAATTTATTGTTGACTCTACCGTTTGGCATATCTGATGAAAAAGATTCAAAAGAAGAAACTGACAGCACTTCTAAAGTCATTTCAAAAAGTCAACCTCTCATACAAACGATTGAATCTTCAAAAATAATGTCCGCAGCTATAGATCTGGTAAAGGATACAATAAATCGTTATGAAAAAAGTCAAAAAGACCAAGTTAGTAAAAGCAAAGAAGAATTTGATGGACAGAAAACGATTATTCTTTATAAAAGTGTTATTTTCGAATTCAAACTCAAAGAGATTTTAGTTTCTTTGTTTGAGGGAATCGATAGAAGTCCAGAATCTGCCATCGCTTTTGCAAAACTAACTAAATTCGAGATCTCTGGCGATGTTTTCACTGATAATTCTATTAATGTTTTGTGTCATATCGGAGATCTTTGCCTCAATGACGTCCGAACCACAAGAAGTGATAAGGGAATCAAAACTCTTTTTGAAAGAAAGTAAGTTATTTTTGAATATTTGTTGTATTTATTGTAATAAAATGATTTCAGTCAATTGGTCCCGACTACAAATGTCGAGGATAAAGAGTCCATAATTTCGATATCATTTACACAAAAATCAGACGAAAGATTAATTCAAATAACTATTTCTGGTTTTCGTTTAATCCTTGCTTTGGATTATTTGCTAAATCTCTCAAATATTATTACAAAAGCATTCGAAACCGATTCTGAAGCGATTACTTCCAAAAAGGAGGACAAACCCGACAAACCAATGTTGGAAGACGTGACCAAAGCTGTAGAAAGAGCTCAAAATTTATCGACTTCTGTGCAAAAAACAGAAATCGTTAATATTCTTAACTTTAGTTTGAATCAAATGGAAATCGTTTTACTCGAGTCTATTGAAGTGATTACCGCTCCGGCGATTATAATGAGTTGTCACTCTTCTATAAATTTAGTTCAAAATCCAACTCAAATAAAACTTTATGGCGAAGTTTCGCAAATATCAGCCATTTTGACAAATTACGAACGATTTATCGCTTCTCGAGATATCGACGCTTATATTATGAGACCATCAAATCTTCACTTTAATGGATCTCTAAAAGGTTTCCTTCAATTATATTTTTAAATATTATATTTTTTTAAATTTGTTTTTTATTAGGCGATGAACATATGCTTGACATCACATTCAGTGAAATACAATTCTTTATATCCCCTCCAATGGTTAACGTTGTCCTCAATATTCTTTCGAAAATGGGTTCCAGCGATCAAAAGAATGATTCGATTGAAAGTAAAGAATCGGACCCATCAGAGCTCTTTAAAGTGCGACCCAATGATATGAAAAGTTGGTATTTGAGTTATGTTCCCGAAGCAGAAGAAGCCACTGAAGAATTTGTTGATACATCTGAAGCGACCACTCAAGAAATTAATACTAAACAACAAATTTATCTGAATATCAAATCAATTAATATTGTGGTTGAATCGGGTGGACTCGATTCTCAGCCTTTAATTAAATTGAATTCTTATTTTTATGGAAAACTTGTCGGATATAAATCTCTTTCATCCAATTGTTCTCTAATCGCAGATTATTATAACGAAAACAACTTCTTTTGGGAACCAATAATAGAACCCATTGAAGGTATTTATTAATGTTTGAATTTGTCCTTGTCTCATTAAATATTAAATTTAAAGGGAAATCAAATCCATGGGATTTTGAGATGAAAGTTTTACTCGAGGAAAGTGGAAAAATTGACGTCAAATTAGAATCTAGTGAACAGTTAGAGTTAACTATAACTAAGACATCAATTGATGTCTTGAGTTCATTAAGTGAGGCCTTCTCTGATGCTATTTCTAAGCAATTGCCGGCCAGAGAAGACAATAGAGTTGTGATCCGCAATTTTCTGGGCATTGATTTACGCATATTTTTGTCAAATTCTAGTCTTAAAGCTCAGAGCAATAGTCAGAATAACAAAACTAATGTCAAATCTATAGAAAACGAAACTATACTCATTAGAACCGGAGAAGAAATATCACTGATTGCAAATGATATTAAAGAAGTTGAACTTAATGTCGGACTTTTAGTTAGTGATGACAATGAAATACTCCGGCGAATCACATGTCATGGACATATTATTAGGTATTGTTTATCTATAGTTTAAATTTATATTTATTTAAAATTAACAAATTTTCATTCAAAAGATGCTATAATTTACCGAAAAAGTCGTATCCATCAAATGAGTTCTGGAAATGGGTTGTTGAGGCCGAAGACATCGACGCCTTTACCAAAAATATTACATTCAAATCGAACGCACAAATAATGAACCAGTTCAATACATCACTCGATATATTTTGTTTAAAAAGAGACCAACCAATACATTTGGGTCGAGTCAAACCCCTTTCTATTTTGGAGTTGCCTTTGGATGCAGTCTATGGTATGTTTATATCAAAAATTATATTAAAATTAAAAAATATTTTTGATTTGAAGGAGAAAATTGTTTGCTTAAAGTGAAGCCCTCCGATGACTACGGGATTAGTGATAAGGCATTTGATTGGAGAAATGAGCCCCAAAGGAAAAATTCTGGAAAACTATGTATCCCATTATGTGAAGCAACTATAGATCCGTTGATTTTGGTTTCGGATTCAAATAATCCCCAAGATAAGTTTTATGTCAAGGTTAGGTGCGAACCCAAACATGTGCTCTTCGAAGACACGAATAAAACAAATTCGGACTCAATTTTATATCAAATAAAACTTATGCCAATCGTCAAACTCAGAAACCTATTACCAAATCGAATAACTTATGCCATTGAAGGTATTGATCAACTCATTACTTTGGAAGAGGGAGAAGAGTCTGATCTATCTACTATTAAATTAGGCGAAACAGGTATTTTCATCCGCACTTTTTATAAAAGTATTGATAAAATTTTTAATCAGGAATTGCCATAAATTTAATAAACTATTTGGAGAGAGAGTGGCACTGTTTTCGAAAAATCCCTTCTCATGGCGATGAAAATGACATCCATTTGTGGAAATTCACAGTCGCCGCACACGAAAAGGCCCTTTCCATTGATTTGGCCGTTAAGTTATCGGTGGAATCGCATTCATTGATCGTTTCTCTATTCGCTCCCTTTTGGATGATTAATAGAACTTCACAGCAATTAATTTATCGAATCGATGACGAGACAGTCTTATATCACGCACCGACTGTTATGACTCCCGTTCTGCTCTCATTTAAACCCAAAAGTTTTTTCTGTAAGAAAAAGTTGAGTTTATCTATCGGTGACTCAAAATTTTCGGACGGCTTTTCGATTGATGTCGTCGGAAGTAAAGGCAATATTATCGCCAAATCTAAAAACGGAAAATACAATTATTATGTTTCGGTTGACATTCAATTGTCTCGAATTGGTTTAAGTAAAATTGTGACCATAACTCCTTTCTATTCTATTATCAATCTATCGAAGAGCTCTCTTGAAATTTCTGAAGATAATGACGAGTGGTTTAGAGCTGAGAGTTTGCAAAACACAGCATTTTGGCCAAAACAGTCTAAAGACCAGAATATTTATTTAAGACTCAATTCTGATTCCATTTCATCAAAAGTGAGTAAACATTTTTTGGAGGAAAACAAATCTAATTATTTTGTTTTTTAATTTGAAAGCCGTTATCATTAAGTGATTCGTCTTCCACTTTGGTTCAAGTAAACGGAATATATCTTTATGTTGATATTGACATCAGTGAATGGGATGCAACCATCAAAATAAGCGATTACTTTGAAGGTTCCGCTCCTGTGATGATCATAAATGCTTTAAATGGTCCGATCAGTTTTGGCCAAAAAGGAGTTACTGTTTGGTCCTCAAAGACTGGCGAACAAAAACATGTAAATACTTTGCCAGCGAACCATTCTGTGCTCTATACCTGGTATTTACCTTCTGGTCAACAAACACTCGTTTGGAAATATGAAGACCTTATTTGTGATGAGCAGAGCGTTACTCTCAAATGCGATATTTTGCTCGATATTAAAGAAGTTTTTGTAGTTTCATTTCTCGATGGAAAACAGAGATGTTTGCTCTTCACTAAAGACAATTTGTTGGCCATAAACGCACTTCAAGTAAAGATTCTACTTTTTGATAAAAATAAAATGGACTCATTTATTCTGATTTGTTTTAAAGGCGGGAGAAATTACAAAACCAAAAATTAATGTCGAATTCGTTATGAAGGGAATTGGACTCTCAATTGTGAATAATGAGGCTAAAAAGGATCTGCTTTATATAGCAATTACCAGGTTAAACTGTTCTAATTTTTCCAAAACTAATTTTTTTGTTTAGTTCTGTTTTATGGGAAATTCGAGAAAAAAATTCCAAGAAATTTAAATCATTGACCGTTAAATCAATCGATGCAATCGAAAGTCTTCACCAAAAAGTGGTTCTCAACAAAAAAATCGGTCAAAATCTTACAATTCTTTCCAACGATTGCTTCCAAATAGACTTCACTGACTCAGAGTCGCCTCAAATGATTGCTCCAAAAAGTGGACGTTTGAGGTAGAATTTTAATTCGAGTATAATTAACCTAAAAGTTTATTCATTGCAGACGTCTCGCAAATCGAGGCATTTGGATCGCAATTGCAATGTCTGAACACATAATCCAATGCCATTTGAAAGTGAATCGCCTCCAAATTGATAATCAAATGCCTGACCATATATTCGGAATAGTAATGTGTCCGATAGCTCCTCCAAAAACAGTGGCCATTGAATATTCCCCTAAAAGTTTTATTGAATTTTCCACAATTATTGCAAAACAGCCCACAATTACTCGATTTAAATATACCTCATTTTTAATACAAGAGTTTCTCATTCAAATCGACCGGGGACTGTTAGCTTCTATTCAGGAACTGTTAGCCGTTGCCGTCAAAAGAGAAAGTAATAAGAAGTTGATTGCAGAGGACATCACAGATATACTTACGGTTTGTTTCAAATTATTTTCTAATTTAATAGTTTTTTATATTAATAGAAGAATACATTTTCTGAATCACTGTTGTCTTCGCGAAAGAGTTACTTCGATACAATCCATTTTTCTCCTCTTAAAGTTCATGTCAGTTTTTCATTGGGAGGCGCTTCCGGTGGCCTCGACTTGCCTTTAGGTCTGGACTTCATCGTTCGTTCTGCGGGCGTCACTCTTACAGAATTCAATGATGTCGTCTTCAGACTCGACTATTTTGAACGAAAGAATTTATTGGTTGAAAACTCAGAATTGACTTCTATTGTTATTAAACACTACACGACTCAAGTCCTCAAACAGTTCTATAAATTAGTTTTGGGACTCGACTTAATTGGAAATCCTATGAAACTCGTTCTCGGATTAAAAGAAGGTTTGTATTCATTAGGGGTTTTTGAATACTATTATTAATTGTTTTTGTATTTTCAGGTGTGGGTGACTTCTTTTATGAACCATTTCAGGGTATAATTCAAGGTCCGGGAGAATTCGCTGAAGGCATTCAAATCGGAGTTAAATCTTTGGCCTCTAATGTTGTCGGTGGAGCTGCCGGTGCTCTTGGGAGTATTACAAACACTTTGGGTGAAGGAGTTTCAGTCCTTACAATGGATGACAAATTCAGAAGAGAGCGGCGCTCAAGAATTAATCGAAAGGTTGGTTTTGCTGAAAGCGGTAAAAATCTATTTAGAGGAGTGTTTGCTGGAGTCACCGGAGTTATTACACAACCCATGGACGGCGTCAGAGAAGACGGTATTGAAGGGTTTTTCAAAGGATTCGGAAGAGGAGTTGTTGGTATTGTAGCTCAACCGACAACTGGTATCATCGACTTTACTTCTGGTACTCTGAATGCATTAAAAAGAGCCGTCGATCCAAAACAAGAGGCAAAGCAAATGCGTTGTCCGCGAAATGTGGGCCGAGACGGAAAACTTAGACCTTATAACAGACACTTCGCTATCGGTTCGCATATTTGATGTTTTGTTGATTTTTTGATTAATTAGTTTAAATGCTTACCAAAAGGTAATACAATTGTAAAAGAGATGGAAAGCGGAAAGTTTTCGACGGATTCTTATTTAATTCATCGAAATCTGAGTCAAAACACTTTAATTATGTTAACCAATAAACGTTTAATGTGTGTTAAGAAAGGAAGAATTTCCGATAGTTGGGAGTGTGACTGGTTTGAGGAGTGGACTAATCTTGCAAAAATAGCTCTGTCTGAAGATCGTCTAAAAGTCATTATAAAAACAAAGGTTTGCTATCATTTGCTATCATTTCTTCTTTTCAGTAGTTTTTGATAAATAATACATCAATTAATTAATAAAGTATTGAAACAATTTTCTAATCGTTTTAAAAATAATTTGAAACTTGACTTCAAAGACACTCGACTTCACTCTTTGAAGTCATTAAAATTTTTGCTAAAATCCTGTTTTAAGAAAATTTTTATTTCGATAACAAATGATATATCGATAGCATTTAGTAATAAGATTTGGGAAATGCCTTCAAATTTGACGGCAATCTCTTCTTAATTATCCGATTTTCTATCTTAACATTAAATCTGAATAATTTTTATTTCATTATTTCTTTTCAATAAAATAAAAAGATTATAATTTCGACTTATATTAGGAGCGAAAGAAAATGCTCGGAATATTTTCTGGAGACTCCGATCGGATAATCGCCACCAATTCATTGGATACGAGTCAGGTATGGCTTTATCTTAATTTTACAATTTTTTTAGTGTAGGGCTGAGCCCTCGCTTTAATTATTTTCAGATATTTATTATTGTTTTTTTTTCTCTTAAACTCAAATATTTATTACTTCACGAATTTTTCGAGCGATAAAATTTTTATTACTTTTTTTGTTTTTAAGTCTCTCTTTTCTGACTTAATCTCTTCTGAATGTTATTCACACGTATTGTCATAATTGCCATAACATTGAATCACATAAATTTAATTCCAGTCCCTCTTCAGTATCGCATGTTTTTTCAAATACGAATATTTTCTAATAATTAGGCGAAAGGCCTCAAACATTAGATAAAAGTCTGAGAATAGCCTAAAGTTTAGTTCATTAATGATATTTACTAATAATTGATTTAATGATCAATTAACTAATGGTTTAATACTAATGAATTTCTTATTCAAATCTAAACATTTGAGGATTGAGTTAACGATTTGATAAAAAAAACAAATTTTTAATTTTATTAAAATTTATGTTTTACTCGATTTTTAAATTTATAATTCATTTAAATTTCTTGAAAATTCCCCAAATTTTTGTTGAGTTTTAAAAGAGTAAAACAAAGTTTCAAAGAAATACTTTATTGTAATTTTTAAACAAAAATTCAAAATCAATAAGACTTAAGAAAATTATAATTTTAATCCGAAATAATTTTTCATAAATTATATGGACTTAAAAATATTGAAATAAAGCAATTCTTGACTCTGGCCTCTCTTCTACTGATAATTGTGATTATTAATGACATTTTTTTGAATAAATTCCTCACTTTTTTCTTATTTTAAGAAAATTTAAATTTCAAAACCGATACAGAATTGAGTAAAATTTCATTTTTGTTGAAAAGTACCTTGCTGCTGAAATATTCTTGAATTGCTAATGAAATACTACATAATGTATACATAATTGATATCATAATTTAAATCTCTGACACATAAGAGATGTGCTGTTTTGAGAACTTCTTGTATTCCCACACTTTTATCTTTTATGAATTATGAAAAAATATTCATTAATTTTGAATTTTTGATAAACTCTTGATATCGAAAACGCAATTATTATCACTAATCAGACAATTCTTATCATTTGATAAAAGAAGAAGAATAAGTTTTCAGTTGTTTTTGCCATTCATTTTGATTACATGAGTGGGAAAAGTGATAATAATATCGAAATTATGAATAAATTGAGACATTAAAATGAAATTTAGAATTACAATTAAGTGAGTCGTTATATAATTTAGCTTGTTCATCGCTGTTCATCATCATTGTTAGTAATTCATCTTTTATTCAAATCTTTTCACAAACAACAAGTGATGGCCAAACATTTTATCTCAAATACTCCCTTAAATAACACGAAAGTCTCTCAAATGTTGAAAGAATTGGTTTTACCCGTCACTTGTTCTGCACATCCCATAAAACCGAGTAAATAATAAGTTCCTCGTTTTTTAAAAGTTAACAGCAATTAAAATGATTTGACGAAAAGCAAACGTCAAATGATTATAATATCCGGAATCCATATCCATATCTTGCGTTTCACTTAATTATGGTTTTGAGTTCTCTCTGTATTCCAAACATTTCATAACTTATGAATAATTACTAAAAATATTGTCTAAATATTGAGTAGAGAAACAAAAATTATAGATATCTGTTAAGAGTGGCGTAAATTTAAATTATCTTTTTTTTTAGATTCTTTGTTAATGAGTGAAACGGTTGTATATATTTTGAAGTCATTTTAATTGTGAAAAGTTGTTAAACCGCTATAATTACTGAAACAGAATTACGACAGAATTAAAGCTATAATTTTTGTAATATTCTGACAAAATTAATGTTAACTTATTTTTTTGAAAGACTTAGAATTTTCTCAAGACTTCAATCGTTTGCAGCTCTTAAAAAGACATATCGAGTCTATCTTTTAAATATTATCCCATATTTATTATATTTTATCTAATGATTTATTTTCCCATTAATTGCTTTAAGTTTTCTTTTTATTGTTTAAAAGGTTAGGAATGTCTCCATTGGTTTAATTTTTATAAGACTTTATCTAATTTAAACAATTTTTACTTTTATTTTAATTTTGATTATAGGAGTCATTAATAGATACTAATAATAATTTATTGTTATTTGAGTGCATTTGATGTCACAATTTTCTGATAATTTATTCCTAAATTTTCTTGAAGTGATATTCTTAGTAATTTTATTTTCTAAAATCAAATTCAAAGTTATCCAGCTATTAAAAATATGATTCGCTCTAATTTTTTATAGTTCATTCATTTCTCCATTTTATTTACTGAATATTTCGACAGAAATTTGATTTTATTTATTTTTAGTGAATATTTTATTCGCACATAATTTTGATTTTAATTTCTAGAAATTCAAAATTTATCGCAATTTTTTAGTAAAATATTGAGCCCTCGGTTTCCAATCGATTTAAGTTTGAAAACTATTCATAATTTATGAGATTTTAAAAATAAACTCAAATAAAATTTGATTGAATTTTCAAATATTCACGTCTAATGTCTCAGTTCTTATACGTCTGTATTTAACTGAGATTTTTCTCCAATTAAGTGAAGCCAATAAATGGCTTAATCTTTAAGATAACTCTTAAGTGATTGGAGTAGTAAAGGGAAGACTAATATTTAAGCAATAATTTTAAAATTTCTATATTAAGACTATTCCTTATGAGAGATGAGTTGCGAGGAGTCAGTCATTTCTCTTGGAATAAATAATTATCAATTCGTGTCACATATAATACATAAATTATATCGAGTATTATATTAGTGCCAAAACAGAAGAGAAATTGAAGCGAAAATTCTATAGTCGTCTCTCAAAGAGAGAAAATTAATTATCTCTTACTTGAGATTCACTTCAAACGCAATATTAAATGCAAATCAATTCATATTTTTTTCCTTAACTTATATTTTTGTTTCCTCTTTCAAACTTTAAAGACATAAAAATAATCTTTGATTTCAATGAATATCAGATATAAAAAACATTTGTTGTGATATATCTTTCAATATTTGATGACATAACTGACAAATCAATGATTATTTTGCTCATGAATTTTATCTCGATCTCAAAGTTTGTCTTTTTTTCACTTTTCGTTTCAATTGCTTTAAAGTAATTTCTTTGGACTTTTCGGCCATAAATTTAATGAGAATTGAAATCCAGTCAAAACCCAATCACGACTTGTATGAGTCGAGGGCTTAGAACTGATTGTTTTCTATTTCAACGGCGAATGTTTTGCATTTGAATCAGAGATGAACAACATTTTAACAAAAATATTATCTTCACTTGAGCTAAATCCGGATCATTTCAATGTATAATTATTGTTTGTCCCCACTCTCTGTTCGTCATAGACTATAGTCTTAAACAAAAATAAATTATACAAACATTTGTTCCGAAATTATTGTTATTAAATAAAGAATTTCAGTTCTGACTTATTATTTAGTGTTGCGAACGACAACTGAATTGATGCCAAATTAGCCTCAAATGAAATAATCATTAAATTTATTTTATCATAATTTGAGTCATTTTTTATTTAAAACAAATGTTAGCGAAAGTTATTGACCAGAAATCGGTTGAAAATTTGAGTTTAATTGAAGGATGCATTCATTCTGTCCCCCAATTATGCAATTTTTAAACTAATAACTTATTTAAATTGGATTTCAATTTATAGTCGACTGAAATGACTTTTTTCAAACAAAAAAAAAACTATTCTGAATATGAAATGATTTCATCAATAATTTGAATAATTATATAATAACTGCAATAAACTGCGCCCAATATTTTGCATACATTTTATTATTCAAAACACTTTATATTAAAATAAAAAATAAGTTTTGAATTATTTTTATGATTAGTGTTTGCATTAAATTAGAATTTTCTCTTTTATTTTTATATGAAATCAGTGGCTCTTTGAAGAGATCAACAAACAGTTGAGGCGATGATACAATTGATTCGATGCTTATCAACAAATCTGACGCCAACTGAAAGAGAAGCACAAAAAGCACTTAAATTTTATTTAAACGACAACTTTTGAAGAATAAAAACTTAAACCCAAACCGAAGACAAGCGAAACGACTCCTAAAAAAGAGTGGAAAAAATATTTCAATTATTTATTGCCTTCTAAGACATCGATTGGTTTCAAACTCATTGAACAACAAAACAGTAATAAAAGTTAAGGAAATAAAAACTAATGCAAAATAAAAGGTATGGATAATAGTTTTGGTGAATTGTTTGACTTCGAATCTTTCGGTAATAAACACGCAAAACATGAAAACGGCTAAACTTTCAAATAATTCTTCGCTAATAATAATAGTTATGTTGTTTTCGGATCCGTTTTTTCAAAAATAATGTAATAATCATAAAATCGGCGCAAAAGAAGTAGAAATGTTTCGCCGAAACGACAACGAACTTCACTTTTCCACTCTTTTTAAACCTTTTTTTTAAGGGAAAAAACACTAAAAACTTCTTTTTCTAAATATATTTATGACTTTCTTTTGTGAATTCACTTTCAATCCATAGATTTGGTTTCTCTTCCACTTAAATAGTATTTGATTCTCGCGATAGAAATTTCTTTCAATCGTTAATTAAGTCATTTGTTTTAACTTTTAAAGTCTTTCCAAATTATAAGAAAATATTTTAACACTTATTAATGAGAATATATTTCATTACTTTTTGTAATTAAATTTAAAATATATTATTATTATTAATATTATTAAATACAATATAATTATTAAATTCAATACAAATTGTTATTCGATTTTAAAAGCTTTGAAATAAAATTTTATTATTTCGAATAAAGTATTAAACGATTAAACGATGTGATAGTTATTTGATTTTGTGATCATAAAATCATATAATTATATGGTTTGTACTCCAAATGGTTATTGAAATCTAAATATTATGTGGAGATGTGTTGACCATCACTTCTAGTGACGGTCACAACACTCAGAATAATTTGAGTGATTTGAGTGATATTTAGTAATATATTTTGAATGAATTCATTATTAATTATTTTAAGAATTTCTGATAAATTTGTTTGAATAGCTTTTGAGAGATGTTTTGTTTTGAGTCAATATTTGATTTGTTGATTGAGTCAAACATTTGTTTGTGAATTATGTAAAGCAAACAAAACTCAACTTTAAGTACTGACAGGACTCGACTCAAAACAATTAGTTTCGGACACAACTGTTGTTGTATTACAAATACGAAAGAATTCACGAAAAAAAATGTGAGCCAATAATAAGCTGTAGATCCAGTTCTGAACCATTGACTGAAAGCTTCAACTATGGGTTCACTGGTTTTGATTATTTGTGAGATTTTAGACAGTTTTGATGTTTGTGATGGTTGTCAGCCCCACAGCAATCGGCGAGTCTGCCACCAATAATTGACCTGAGCTGCCAATACAACCTTAGCTATCAGAGAGACAGAAGTTGAGGCTGGGCTAACACTGACTATATCTGACGTGAGTCCCCAAAATCCGGTGAAACAAACCACAGGAGAGATCTAAGAATATCCGTCTTAAAGATAAGTCACTAAATGGTTAATAACTTTAATATTCAAATTTAAACACAAATTTATAAACTCTTATCAAATGTTCACTTAATTAAGTCATTCTTTAATTAAATAGTTTTCGATTTGAACTTTCATTCAATGATTGATTGCATTCAAACTTGAAATTAGAATCAATGGAAAGACTCAATGATTGCATAACTATTTAAAGAAGAATTTGTTAAAAAGTTATAATTATTGATGACATGAATGACCTCTATCTCAGTCTATCTCTAATATAATTACTTTATTATTTTGACCGAAAGCCGCTATAAAAAAGACTAACTGAAGACTCCGGCACTTCAGTGAACATCAATTCTAGAATTATAGAGTAGTTAGCCTTCGAAGACTTGCAAGTTGAAGGACTGGACCCATACTATTGACTCTAAATTATTCGGAAGAGAAAGAGAGAGAAAGAGAGAGAAAGAGAGAGAAGGAGAGAGAAAGAGAGAGAAAGAGAGAAAACAAAACTTCTGAAATTCAAATAATAATAAAATGGACCGAAATTTTACTCAAACAACAAAATTACAGTATAGTTAGTCAGAGTTGCCAACACTGGATACCGAACCCAATTAGAAATGCCCGGAGCTATAAACACAACCAACGATGACTTTGTTGTTCTCTTTGTATGACTTTCGCAAAACGTCTCTATAATCCGACGAAAAGATAAATCATTGCAATAATTGTCAGTTTATTCTGAGCTTCGGTTTTGAATTTTAAAGCCTAAAGTGTTGCATATATTCCGTGAACTATCGATAACCCAACCATTCGTTTGTTGAGAAATACAGTCTTTCAAATACTCAAAAGACGTGAGAATTAGTTACCTTATTTTCTCCCTTAACTCACACTCTCGAGCCCTCAGGTCTTCCATTTTTGTCAATATATTTGTCAAAAAGAATTCATATCTTTATAAAAATAGATTAAAATATTTGAAAATTGAATTTTGATGTAAAAAACAATTGCATTAAATTCGATATTATTTTTATCACTTTTAATGAAGATTTTGATTAAAAAGTATAGAATCAATAAAAATTTGTTTCATTTAAATCAATTAAATTATAACTCAATTAAGAAAATTGTATAAAATTTTTTTTATTACATTTTCAATTCATCTTGTAAAATTAATAAGAAATTTGTGGCATAAAATTTGGTCCTAAAATTTGTTGAAAGACGGTATAATCTTAGGTTATAATTTTTGTCTATATTTTTCTTTTGCACTTCTCCTCCACTCTCTGTCTTTCATTTTGAACACAATTTCAACTCAATGGGGGGTTTGAGTGATGTATCGACGAAAACAGTTACTAATTGTTTGCGAACGCGTAAAATACAGTGGAATACATTCGGGAACACTATTTCATCGGTAGAATTGAGTTGTGTTTAAGTCATTAACATTTCCTAAGACTATCTGATTCACTACTTTCTAGCCATTAATAGAGTGTTTTTAGTCCCTTTCTTTCTCTCACTTATTCTCCCAATCACTCACTCTCTGACTCTCTTTCAAGTGTTAAAACATTTCGTTGACTCGAAGTCTGTTTTTTCTTTGAAGAAGATTTGACTTTGAAATGAGCGAAACGTTAAATATATAAAAGAAAATATATTCACAAATTAGTGAGAATTTCAGTAAAAATATTGGTATCAAAAATTAAGTGATCTTTTTCTGTAAATTGAAAAAAATTCTTTGACTAATAGTTTTTGAAATATTCTCCGATAAAAGTCTTATTTTCTCCATTTCTTTAAATAAGAAAACATTTATTCAGTCATTAATTTGGAGAAAAGTTTTATCATTAAATCATTTTTCACTTTAAGTTCTGAGACAAGAATTTTCTTACTTTTTTAAAGAAGAACTCAATTAATATGAGAGACAAACATAAGGCAAAAAACCAAAGGAGGAGATCCAAAGGCATACGAAAGGCTCACTAATTGAGTGAAAAGAGTGAAAACTTTTAAATAAAGTCATTAACTAAAAAAGTGTACGAAATTGTATTCCGATTATGAGTTTATTCAGTGAAATCAAATGCATTACATATCAAAAGACTGTTATATGAAAACATATAATTTAATCAAAACCATTAAAAAATGATTCGGTCTCTAAACAGATGATTAAAATAATTTTCGTTAAAATACTAGTCGTTAAAAGGGAACTGTTTTTCTTGTCTAATGTGAAAAACTATCACTTTGTCTCTCGAAGTGAAAAAAATTTCAACAAAAAATATAAAGAAAATAATTTAAATGATAGCAAATATAGTAATTTATACCACTTTATACCACACATGGAGTTTATATTCAAAAATCTATTAAAATGTCTTAAAGTTTAAAATTATTCAAAAATATTTTCTACTTATGTTTGTAATGATATTCAATTTGAGCTCAAGTTTAGGCTTCAATGAGAACACATATCATTAGAATCGTAAACTGGAATAACATTTATCCTCCATTTCTTTCACTCTTACTGTTATTCTGTGCTCTTTTATGTCAGCCAAAGCTTATTCTAATAAATAGTTATCTTCTTATATAATAATATTATTAGAAAATGACTCTATTCTTAAGATTCAGAGCTAATGATTGTTGAATATAAGTCGAAAAGCGAATCATCTTTGATGGTGGCCTCTCTCTCTCTCTCTCTCTCTCTCTCTCTCTCTCTCTCTCTCTCTCTCCCTTCTCTCTCCTTTCTTTTCCCTCTCCCTCTCCCTCTTCATATTCTCTTATGATTGCCTCTTTCCTCTGCTAATGTGGTGCTGCTCTTCGCTATGTTATGGGTCAGGCATTTATTGGAGGGGTAGTGAACAGCGGCGTATATTGTGATGATTAGAGCCTTACATCCCGTAATGTCTATATTACAACATTTTCTTTAGTTTTTTCAGACGAACCAAAAGTTTTCTCAGTTTTCTTAGTTGTGATGTGCGAACTGCAAACTGTGTGAACTCACAGTAAACTCTCTTTATTTTGCTCCTCTTTCTTACGGCAACTCAATTAGTGGTGACTCCAAACTCGAGTCTATTTACAAAATTAACAGATAATTGTTTTGCAATACTTTTGTAAATAAACTGTTTTTTAGTTTTGTTTTATTACTTAATATTTTTTTGAAGTCTTTTAACTCTTTCTATGATTTTCTGTATAAATGTTATTAAGTTTTGTTTAGAAAAGAATGAATTCTGGTTTGAATTCCGCAAACAATAGCATAATTGAAGAGTGAAATACCTGAGCAATAAATGAAGGAATACTCGTTATGTGAGCAGAGCTATCACTTAAGCTTTCATTATATCGAAGACAAACCTCTGAGTGTCCTTGAATTTTGATGGATGAAAAATATAGCTGAATAGTTTGAGGGGATGTGAGGGCTGTCCGGACATATGCCTATACTATACGGCTATAATATAGCATTACTGACGCATTTTCTGCGTTAGACCCGTCAGCGGAGAAATTGAGAGGTGAGACCTGTCTTAGAAAGGGCTCGACGTGAGCCGGGACAGAGTCGAGGCCATTGGCGGACATCCAACTCTCATCTGTAAATACTATCCTTTTCATGAAAAATAACTCAATCACTTCGGTCTCTCTCTCACTCACTCTCTTCTCTCCTTTGAAAATATCATAAAATAAAATGAATTAATAAAAAATATGATAAATAGTTTAATGTATTGAAAAAGTATTCAATACATTGAATACATTGAATGGATTTTTATCCAAAAAATTCTGTAAATAACTAATCCTTTTATACATTTGTTGTGAACCGGATTTGGTTTTATTGTTAATCAATTAAATACTTAGAGATCGAAATGTCATTATTCTTATTTGAGCTCAAAAGTTGGCAAAAGAATGTTGTCTTTTAGTTAATATTTCATAGAAAGCCATGAGAAAGTCATTTCTTAAACAAATTCAGTGCCCGACCCTAAATATTCACTCCGGGTTAGGCTCAAGTCCTGCAGAGCTGTCAGTAAGTCTTCTAATTTAGTTGATCTGAAATTTGCTGTCCATTTGTTTTACAGATAATAAAGCGATTGTAAACTATTTTAATTAAACAGAGAATAGTCAGACCTATCATTCCATATAACCAGAGCTTCTTTTACATCTATTTTCTAAAAATCTTTTGAAAACTTTCCTTGCTTATTTTATTCTGTTCTAACCGCTAGTCTATTTGCCATCGATTCCATAATTCCTTTCACTTTGAATAACAACTAGATAAATTTTCCAAGTTTTGATTTTAATAAAGAGAGCACACCATAAGGAGTGCTATAAATAATTGGAGGCCATTGAATAACTTCCGGCACCGCTTTATTTGTTGTCTTCCGTTCAAACTTTACTGAAAAACTGAGAGATTATTATAGAGTTTCATATTTTAAACTTTTTCTCAAAAAATTATTTCGACGAATAAATGTAAGTATTTTAGATATTTATCTATTTATTATGTAAGTGTGAGAATGAGCTTGCTAATCTCACTGAAAAGAGTAGATTTCAGTAGATTACAACTTAACTATAAATTTTAATAAAAACGATAACAAAAAGCGGTCAAAACAAATGACATTTTTGTGGGTAATTCAGAGTTCTTTTATGTGTTGACTGTCCGCACGACTTGAGAGTCTCTTAAGAAGTGGTCCCCTAATAGTGCCCTACGAGTCCTCTTGTAGTTCCCCTACTCTTCCAGTTTTTAACGTACTTTTGGCGCATACTTTGGGTACATTCGTCTGCTTTTCGTTAGCGATGCAGTTCTCAACACAACTTCAGTCGCGTTCAGACTTTTGAAGTGAAGTGAAGGCACTGACTATCGGTTAATGCAATCATTGCTTTCGAATCAAAACAAGTTTTGTTTGTTTGCAGCGCTTCTTATATTCTATGCATTCAATGCCTTATTTAAACTCTGTTTTAAATTTTAATGTTTCATAAAAGCAATTAAATCCGTGTTTTCATTATATAATTATGAAAAGACTTATAAATAAAACTAAATTTAATTTGTGTTTAATATTTTTGTGAATAATTGGAATAATATTCGGACGAAACGGTAAATACATTTCTTTTCTAAACTTTGAAAATATATAATGAATTTGTTTTGAATGCGTTTCGACACAATCTCTCAAAACATGTGAATACTATACTTGAGATCACTTTAATATTTTTTATATAAAAAATATTTGAGAAATTGAATGACTCTTATGTTTACTCTTTGATATTATTTTCAAAAAAAGTTTGAGACTTAAGCGAAGTTTAGGTCAAAAGCGTACGATATTTGAGTATAATTGGAGGCCTTCTTAGAACTGTTAGTAAGACATTACTGTCAGTAAAGGGACGGCACTAAAGAGTATATTTGAATTGAATGCCAAAATTATTCGGATTTAAGTCCACTCCAGGCATTGAACGCAAGATTTAGTAGATTTGCTACAAAAGTACAAAATTCGCTTAAAATGTTTTGTTTGAAAAAAGAAGTTTTCTTAACAAAAGCAGTTTTGGGGAGAAATGCAAAGAATTGGTGTACTTAACAGTCTTTCTGAGGCCATATTTGTGAAACCCTATGACTGACCATAAGTAGAGTCACATTATAGCTCATTCTGAAGGGACATCTTCTTTAGAAACTATTTAAGGGAGTGTCAATCCATGCGTGAGCGCTCAGACCTATACTGTTATATGCGCTGGGCTTTGGCTATAGCTTTGACACTCACTCTTCTACTAACAGTCCTTTTCAACAAAAATAGTTTTAAAACCGATTTTCACAAAATGTAGAGAAGGATTACTAACTCAACACAAACTTGTGTTCAACAAATGTGTGTTTTGCATGTCTTTGTGCTCATCGGCGAACCACTATTAGTCTTATAGTCCGATCACTTTTTTTTATTTCCTTCTTCGCTCTTTTCTTAAGATTTTGCTCTGCTTTTTGTCTCTACATTTATATACTGTTCCTATCGTTTCGCTTTAGGAGTCGCACAAAATACCTGATATTATATAAATCCGCATAAAAAGCGTTCGAAGAAATAATAACATATATATTGTAGTGACGGCAGAGTGAGAGCAGTCAGTGCCTCAATATTTGATATGTCGTGCAAAGGCGTATCGCATCTTCTTCTGTGACAAAAATATTTGGATAAAAATCATAGCATTGAAGGCAATCAACTTTTTTTTTGCTTCTGCTTTACAGCAAAAAATTATATGAAAAACATTTCTACTATTTCTTGATTGGGTCTCTCATAATATAAAGTTATGTATTGAACGTCAACTTCACTTCACTTATGTTATAACTGACTGCTCTTTGAATGTTTCGGAACATTTTTTCGACTAAACTTCTATAGTATAGTAACTAAAGTTTAGTTATTTAATATTTAACTGAACTTTCGATCGGATCATAAGACAAATGATTTCTCTTCAAATAAATATAACATTTTTTGTTCGCTTTATTTATTTGTTTTATTCCAAACAAGTGTTTGGTTTTTGAGATGATTTCAAGAGTTTCAACACTCAAAAGGCTCTGAATTGAGTTAAGCACTTCATTTGACCTGAAATTTGAATAAATACTCAGAAGAATATTTTAGTCATTTTTGGAACAGTTTTTTGTTAGAAGTTTCCAAACAAATCGTATATAAAATTAAATATTTCTAAACGAAGTCTAAGTTCTTTAGTTATTATTATTAAATGGGTTTCGAGAGAGTAATGGCTCTCAACTTATTTTAAAGAATCAAAAATATTGGTTTCGGTTTTCAAAGAATGCACTCTAATTAAGATATGATATGAAAGGCATCGGCAGAGCTATTGATTGGCGAAACGTGTCTTTCAATGTTTTAATACAGTGTTTGGCACAAAGTATTGCTGTATATTTCTGTGCTCTTTGAGTGATGGCATAATTTACACGAAACATCGATTGGACTTTTGACTCCTCATTCCTCCACTTCTGGTTAAGTTTTTCAGCCCAAACTTGAATCGTGTGATTCGTATACTAACTCAAATAGAGACTATTATTTACAGAACCAAGTAAAAAAAAAACTCTACTCTACTCTACTCTACTATACTCTTGGCAAATATCATTTCTGTTTAGTATCGTCAATAATATTATACACTTCTGCTTAATGCCATATCAGTGGGCATTCACTAGTCATCTGTTGTTTTTAGTGTTGGCCCCCATCGCAAGTATTAGGACATATCACTAATGTCTTTAATGATTACCTATCGATAACTAAATAATAATTATCATTAAATATCGATTTATATCCATTTGTGGCTAATTTTATTTTAATCACTGAATGGCTTTACATTTGAACAAAATAACACATTTCCTTATCCGAGAAATTCATGTTTTGTTTTCTTTGTTTATTTAAAAACTGAGTTATTTTCTCAGATATTATAATATGTTTTCATTCGGCGTTTGACTAAAAAAAAGATGAATTGATATAAGAATTATGTTTCTGTGTTTCTCTGTTCCTAAAACTGTTCTGAAAAAAGTGAGCACTTTTTCTGAACAAAAAATGAAAGAATTTCACTGACTTTTGCTTCAGATGTCTTATAGCAGACGATTGCGTGATAGTAAAGACTGGTCTCCGACTCGAATGACTCGCTCTGAACAGAGATAGCATTCTTCCAGTTTTTTGTGGGAAAAAAACGATGCAATCGATGCTCAAACAGACTGTAAAAGTGTTTGAAAACATCCTTTTAATGCTTTTAAACAATATTTCATTGAATTGAAATTTATGGTCGTTTTCCAGAAATTAATTGTTAAGAAAAAGTAAAATTTGATCGATAAAAGAGTGCAAAAGTCTATTGACATTTGACGGCAAACAAAGTATTTTGCACAGGAATTTGCATCAAATCGATTAAAGTAACTAATCATCTGTTAATTTATTCAAATTAAATGCAAGTAATCACTAGAAAAACATTAGAAAATTGAGTGAAATATTATGGCTATTATTGTATATAATATTCATTATTCGAGTGAAAGGCTGTTTAAAATTTTTGACATATCATCAGCGCCTCAAGTCTTCATACATTTGTTGTGTGTGTTATGCCTTTCACACAACAAATTCCTGTCGTTCAGCCTTTAAACTATTTATTAAGATTTTAAACTAAAAACTAAGCAAAAAATCGTTTCTAACTGATTATCTTAACCTTATTCTGTTCCTTCAATTACTATATTTAATGAAACACCTGCGCCCGCACTCATTCATAATACCGGTCCTATTATATGATAAAATATTTTATATGTTGTTGTCATTTGTTTTTTTTTCGTTTATGCTTTGCTCCTTTTATTATAGTATTTAAGTGTCGTTTAACTTTCACTCTAACTCTAAACAAGCAAATGATTGAGTCTTCAAAAGTTATTTCTCGCATTTATTCCGTCCATAACTCGCAAAACAAAATAGGATTCGTTTCATATTATTCATGAAATGGTTGTAACGAAAAAACAGCAAAACTTATCGAAAGCTATAAAATTAGTTATGCTTTTGAAAAGCTATCGGAGAATAAAATGTTGTCATTATTGAAGTGTTGTTCTCTTCTCAGTTAACATTCAATGCCTTCAGAATATATATGAGTGCAATATATTACTCTCAAATATATATTTGCATTCATTCTGTAGTCGAGAGAAAAAAGTTTCTTCTCTTTTGAAAGTAGTATTCGGTTGAAGAATAAATTCATTTTTAGTTTGTATTTGCGTCGGTTGTGTCGGCAAATAAATTGACGTTTGGATCGCACGCCTTAATACTGGCGCAACCAATTGTCGAATTAGTATCGCAGGTGTAGTCTTCAGACTAATATCAATTGAGACAACAATTGCTTTTCTAAAAAAAAGAGATTTCTTTGTCTTCAATACAATCTATGGTTAAGTGTAGTGTTATTTGCAAAACACAAATAAGAATTATATCAATAATTATGATAACATTTTGGTTATAATTCATGACTTACAACAAAAGGCGAAACCTATTTATACCGTGTTTTGCGTTTAAATCCTCTTAATTGTAAGTTTCATAGGTTTGGCCCAAAAATCTTCATAACAATCGGCTCCCCTTTAACTCATTTCTGAGAACTATATTTCATAGTTGAGTCGACGATTCATTTGGTCTGACATTTCAAATAGTTTCAGTTAATCCCTTCACTATTCCCATTTGGTATTCGCTTCAGTAGTATTTCTAAGGAAAGTATATTGTAATCTAGTAAATATTTCTGCTATTTATTTTAAAGAAAGAAATTTTTGACAAAAAATTGTAGTTATTCTGTGCAATAATTTTGGCTGAGTTTCAAGATTTGTTCGCAATATTTATTAAAACGTTGTATAATAATAGAAAAGAATAAGTCATTGAAATCCTATTCCTGAGTCTATGAAAAGCAGAGGCCATAAAAATTCTGAACTTCAAGTTATTATGATATCAAACATAAAATATATTCACCCCTCCGTCCCATACATAACAGAGAATAGCCTTTTTCACGAAGAAATTCCGTTTAATTTTGTGTTGAGAGTTAAAACTCAATCGAGACTTCACTACACGAAGTACTACACTATTATAATCACTTTTTTCTTAAGCTTCAAAAGAGCTCCACTTCTCAAGTCTTCAACAATTCAAAACTGATTCGGGAGAGAGAGAGAGAGAGAGAGAGAGAGAGAGAGAGAGAGAGAGAGAGAGAGAGAGAGAGAGAGAGAGAGATCCTTTTATTTAATATTCTAATGAAATGTCTTTTATATTGATATTTAAAAATTGTTATTTAATAAGTCTATCAAAAAAAGGAAAGATTTTTATTTTTATGTTAAGTTTAGTGCAAAGAAAAAAGTTTGAAAAACTTGCAAAACACGATTCGTTGAAAAAATCTAATACTTTAAGACTCTTTTCGTTGAAAATTAAAATTCTTTTCAATCAATATGTAATCCTCTTGTAATTTGTTATTCAAAAATCATTATAAAAAGATAACTATTTATATGAAAAATAAGTTTATTAATAATAATTATAATAAGAAGAAATCTTTTCAATTATTTAGAAAATACTTTTCTCAACTTAAGTCAAAAATCTTTGATTTTAAGTGGATTAAAATCAATGGATTTATTCTTTGATAATTTTAAAGTAGAAATTTATTTAACTAATGGATTCAATTTTTTAACCAAAGATATGACGCGTTTGGGAAAAAGTAAATAATTTTTCTCAAGTATTCATTTCGATAGATTTGAAACGACTTTATGTTTATTCTTATATAAAATTGAAGAACTGGTTATAAATTCATTGGAAAGAATTACCTGTACTTCTTTAAAATGCTTGAATATTTTAGTTGAAAAATTCCAAATATTCGATAACATCATATGAGTTATGAATGTCTGGACCTGACATTGGAATCAATTTTTTTACATAAAATATATGATTACATTTTTTTTCTTCAATCAGTAGTTGTTTTTACTGTAAAACATTTAAATTAAAAATAAGACATTTCTCAGAGATCTTAGCAATCATTTGCTATCACCTAATCTTAAAACGACTTTTGGTTATTAATTGAAGATTCTTTTGAGCACTAAATTATTGCGACTCTTCTCTCAGTATATTTTGGATAAAGAATGCGATTAATTAAATGTTACGCGAATTGCAATTTTATGTCCTTTTCCTCAAAAACGCCGAATATTATTTTTAATCAAGGTGCATCATTTTTTCAAATGAGTGATGTTATTTACTAATCATTTTTTCGGTTCAAATTTTAATTCGTTGAATTAGTTAGATTTCTCATCCGGGTAAATTATTCTAGATTATTTTTGGCAATTATTCAGAGATATTCGTTGAACTTTAAAACTATAGGGGGTTTTCATAAGTACTTTTGATGAATATATGGACTCTTTTGAGTGCTCTAACGCTACAAAATAGTGAAATAAATGATAGAAAGCAAAACATTTATGAATATTAAGTGACAGCAAAAACAGATTAAACTTTTCACTCTTCAACTCAAACTTTTCACTTAAAATAAGGTTTAAAAGAAAAATTGATTGAAATACTAATTTAGGCGACGATTTGCAAACAATAATCAGTTTTTTAGGACATCAGACAATCCTATGAGTGATTGCAAATCCCTTGCAATCAAGTCTTCACCAAAATAGTGCTGTTCTTATTGTGACGAAAACTGCTCTTCAGTTAAGATTTGATTGAAATCTTTGTCTTTATTCCAGTCTCTCATTTAAGTTGAGATTTGAATTTGAATTTTTTTCTCTTAAGTCAATCATTTGTCTGACATTTCGATAACTTTTGTTTTTCATTCAAAACCTATTTTTAGAGCTGTTATTGTTTTTCGGTTGAAATTAAGTTTTGCATTAAAAATAAGTCACTTTTCAAATGTGTTTTTCAGGATTTTCTTCAACAAAACTAATATTTGTTTTGGATTTTTTGATTTTTTTGAGGATTTTTGAAAGATTTTAAGCGATTTTTTTGTTGAAATTACAAATATTGACAAATTATGGCCCAAATTTAGTTCAGTAAAGATATTTGAAGTTATGCCCATTTTTACGTTGAAACTCATCTCCAATTAATAATTATTGTATTACTTTATATGTAAGTGAGGCTCACATCTCACACCCATTTTATTTATTCTCTGATCAAAAGCCATTAGAATTACGAAATTAAACCTCCCATTTGTTATAATTTATTAATACATAAGGGATGAGTCTTTTTTAACTCAATGTGTGAGTGAATTGAAAATTGCTTTTGGATTAAGTCTTTAAAAAAGCAAACTTTTAAAAGTGAGCTTAACTTTTGAATTGTAGATTCCATAAGGAAAATATCAGGGAGAGAGGGAGAGAGAGAGAGAGAGAGAGAGAGAGAGAGAGAGAGAGAGAGAGA
>JAQIXI010000162.1:0-32691 GCA_034700165.1 Galumnidae sp. Gr-Ori-00277 | reverse complement strand
AATTGAAGCAAACAATGAAAGAAAACAATCAGACGTCTAATCAAAGCTCAAACACAAGTGTCAGTGCGATCAACACTAGCGCTCAAAATACGAGTCCTAATATCGAGGCTTCGAATCAGTCGTCAGTCCAGTCATCAAATGCTTGTAATGCCTCTGATTTAGAGAAGAAGCCCTACAGATGTAATATATGTAAAGTTGCCTACAATTTAGGCACAACTCTTGACATTCACGTGCGTTCAGTTCTTCATCAGACCAGAGCTTCAAAACTTCATGACTTGGCTCTCACGGGTCAGATCGATCTGAGTGTTCCCCTCATTGAGAGACCGGATAACACAAGTGAGACAGCAGTGACGGCCACCACTCCCAGCACTCCCAACTCAAGCATTCCAAACGCAACGGTCACTACTTCGCCGCCCAAAATGGCCGATCCGAATAAGCCGGGCACACCGTCTCCGAGCACAACTCCCAAATTCCAGGAGACTCTGATGTCATTAAATCTTTCGGACCCCCAATCGGTACAACAGGCGGCGGCTCTACAACAGGCGGCTCTCAATTTGGCGATGAGTGCCGGCAATAATGGCCATAACCTTCTGTTGGGCTCATCTCCATTCCAGTGCCAACGATGCGGTTCAGCATTTATATCATCCGAAGCACAATTACAACACCAACAGTTGTGTTGTCTTTTTAGTCCTCCAAATAGTGGCGCGAATATCAAACAGTCGGCTATTAATCAACAGAGAAGTCAATCGCCTCAAACTAATGATCAACAGAGCGCTCAAACAACTCAATCGACCCCTCAGTCCATAAGAACTCCAAAGTTTTCGAGTTATGCTCCGGTTTGTAGATCTAAACCTCCTCTTTATAAGCATTTACTCGAGACCTGGGGTTTTGAAATTGTTATGCAATTCAATGAATGCCATCAAAAAAGAGTTAAAAAAGAAGTGAACCCAACAACAGATGTGAAAAAAGAGAGTGATATTAACCCAAATTCTAGTGAAATGAAGGACAACACTAGTGGTGTTCCCAATGAGTCTAAACCTGAATTGAAAGAATCGGAACCAAAGAAAGACGATATGAAAAGTAATTTACCGGAAATTAATCGATCGAAATGTGAGAAATGCAGTAAAGAGTTCTCTTCTATTTGGGTACTAAAGGCTCACAAAGAGGAGATCCATAGGGATGTCGTGCCATTAGATGTGGTCGAGTTATTCGCAGACGACTATCGCACAGAATATGAGAGAAAGTGTGCGCTCGAAGAGGAAAACGAAGGCTCTACTGATCAAATGACTACTAATGCAAACGAGAGCTCACAAATAGCCGCCGGCGCTAATATCGGCGGCCCATCAAATACTCCACCACTTTCTATGACCAACAATTTGGGTAACAGTAGTGCTTCGGTGAGTCAGGCAGATATGGCTGCGGCCAACCAAATGGCAGCCCATCTCCAGTTCAGTCAGTTATTAATGAGTATGGGTTTGGCCGGAATGGGAATGCCTTTGGGTATGAATATGAATATGAACGCTATGAATATGCCTTTCGCTGCCGCCGCTGCTATGGGTTTGCACCCACCGCTCATACCTGTGATGATGGCACCCCATATCGACCCAATGATGGCTGCCGCCGCCTTTAACCATCCGGGAGCCGCGGCTATGGTCGGAACCCCCACTCCCAGCACTGCTACGGCCCCCAGTCCTATGCCAACGAATGACCCAAATTTCTTTGCGACTCAACAGAAGATTATACAACAACAACAACAGCAACAACTGAATGCCGCTCAGCAACAAAAGAGGGCCCGAACTCGCATTAGTGACGAACAGCTTAAGGTTTTGAGACAATACTTTGATATAAACAATTCTCCCACTGAAGAACAACTGCTCGAAATGTCAGAAAAATCAGGTCTACCAATGAAAGTGATTAAGCATTGGTTCAGAAATACTCTTTTTAAAGAACGCCAAAGAAATAAAGACAGTCCGTATAACTTTAATAACCCGCCCTCCACTTTCCTCAATCTCGAAGAATACGAAAAAACCGGCGAAACCAAAGTCTTAACTCTAAACGATATTAAAAAAGAAAACGACATTAAAGACAATGCAATTGAGTCGACAAATAACGCACCGGATCTCAAGTCTTCGTCGTCGACCAAAGACACGGATTACGCGACGAGTGATGATGATATGCATGAGAACAAGAAAAAAGATCTCAACTCTCAAAAAACTGAACAACAAATTCAAGAAAAGTTTGAGAACCATATTTTGCAGCTCCAGAAACAACAACAGCAACAAATCCAACAACAAATTCAATTACAACAACAAGAGTTTGAATTAACCAAAGCTATGCTTAACGCCAGCGCCAACAGTCCCCACACCTCAGAATCATCGATGAGCTCTCAGTCAGCGGCTGAGAACAGCGCCGCTTCACTATTTGCGGGTTTACCCGGTTTTGCCTCATCTCTCGCCCCTCCACTCGGTTCGGGTCCACTCCAAATGGCAATCGATGCCGCGCACAGATCTCAAATGGGAAACAATTCTAATAATCCCAACAGAAGTGAAGGCAATGGAAACTCAAACAGTGGCTCTCAATCTGGAAAGAGAGCGAACAGAACTCGTTTTACTGACTATCAAATTAAGGTTTTGCAGGAATTCTTTGAATCTAATGCTTATCCAAAAGACGACGATTTGGAGTATTTATCAAAACTATTAAATCTGAGTCCACGAGTTATAGTCGTTTGGTTCCAAAATGCGCGACAAAAGGCCAGAAAAGTCTATGAAAATCAGCCGCCAGTCCCTCAAGAAGACGATGGATCCGGTCGTTTTCAACGAACTCCAGGTTTGAATTATCAGTGCAAGAAATGTATGCAAGTCTTCCAACGTTATTATGAATTAATTAAACACCAGAAAAGCGCCTGTTTTAAGGATGAGAACCCTTTGGCCGCTCAGATCAGAGCAGCCGCTGAGTCAAGAGCTCAGTCAACATCCCCTGGAGTTAGTCGTGAGGCGCCGTCCACAACACCGACACCAGTGGACAGCGGCCGAACCTCTGCGACACCGGACAAAATTGCACAGCAATCACCTCAACCAACGCCTACATCTCAGTCACAGTCGGGTCAGTCATCACAACAGAGTGTATATCGATGTGATAAATGCAGTTTAGTCTTCAACCGATACGACTTATGGCGTGAACACCAATTGGTTCATCTGATGAACCCAAACCTATTCCCGAATTATCCGCCGTCGTCTCCCTTTGGAATTCTTCAATATGAGGCCCAACAGGCGAGCCCTCAAACCAATGCCTCGACTTCTCCTAATGTAGTGAATCCTTTAAGCGCTTCACTGCAACACTCATCGCAACCGCTTAAAAGAAAATTACCCGAAGACGAGGATTCACACGATTTTGATTCTATGAGTGGAGGTGTCGGCGCTGCCAACGAACAGCCCCGCGACAAACGATTGCGAACTACTATATTACCGGAACAATTGGATTATCTCTACCAGAAGTATCAAATTGAGTCAAATCCCAGCAGAAAAATGTTAGAAAGTATTGCCAAAGAAGTCGGACTTAAAAAGCGTGTCGTTCAGGTCTGGTTTCAAAACACCAGAGCCAGAGAAAGAAAAGGTCAGTTTCGCGCTCATCAACAAGTCATCCATAAGAGATGTCCGTTTTGTCGGGCGCTCTTTAAAGCGCGATCAGCACTGGAGTCACATTTAGCGACCCGACACGCAGACCAATACACCAAAGGAGACATTAATATTGATGCTTTACCAGACGGTGACCCCTCAGATATGAACGACTCTTCGCCTCCCAATACGAACGAAGATATAATGAGAAACGCAAACGTAAGTGGACTGACAGCCGAAGCGTTGCAGTCAACTATGAAAAAGTATTACGAAGACTCACTTAAAAAGTATTTGGAAGAGTTGAACCTTCCGGGAAAAGACGGAATGGATTCCATTCCCTCTGATCTCAGTCTTAAAATGAAAGCTGCGTTCGAAGCGAGTGGACTGACCGGTGAGAGCGCACCTCTCGATTTGTCAAAACCCGTTGATTTGTCGCAACCCTTGAGATTCTCCGCCAACGATGACGAGGGTTTCGACGACACCCGATCTGATGGCGACGACTCTGACTCTTCCGACGATTTAGAATTTGATTTTTACTATTCCCATGAGTCAAACCCCACATCCCCTGCCCCGGGCTCTACCACATCATCCACCGCTTCGGCAATGAATCGAAATCTCGGTTCGGGACCAAACACTCCCTCGAATTCCAGCAAACGATTCCGAACTCAAATGACAACAGTTATGCTTAAAGTTATGAAATCCATATTCGCTGACTATAAGACGCCATCAATGGCTGAGTGCGAGTGTTTGGGTCGAGAAGTTGGACTTCCAAAACGTGTGGTTCAGGTATGGTTTCAAAACGCCAGAGCAAAGGAAAAGAAGGCAAAACTAGCGTTCGCTAAGACTTTCGGTCAGGAATTAGAGACAAACACTAAACCTATCGAAGAGTGCAAAATATGTGGCATTAAATACAATTTGAAGTTTTCTTCGACATCAATGCAGGACCACCTCTTTTCTAAAAAACATATCGAAAATCTTAAACTGCATATCGATTCCGTCAAAAAATTAATCGAAGGTCAAGAAGACAATAGCGCAGACTTTCCCATTGCTTCAGGTATTGTGCTTCCAGTCATTCCCACAACCGGTCAGAATAACACAAATAACGCGTCGGAGGCGAACGACGGTCGATCGAAATCTGCCACAAATTTGATGCAACAGTTGCAGCTCATGGGTCTGACCGGAGCCCTATCTTCAGGTCTACCATTACCAGATGTGACGGTCAACGGCACCAACAATAAGAACTTAAACGATTCGTTGTCCGCCAAATCGTCGCCCGAAAAGACGGTCACAACTAATGCTCTGACAAACAGTAAAGACAGTAATTCGAGCGCCAGTAGTGTTGGAGTCGGCAACGCAACGGAAGGTACCGACAACTCATCTCTTTTCAATTATATGTATCCGGGACTCCAGAACTACTACGCCAACGCCAACGCCAGTGCTGCGGCTGCATTCCTTCATCCCTCAATGTATGGAACGGCTGCCAACAGCACAGGTAGGAATAAAATTTAAGATTCACTACCAATTGATGTGATGTTGTTTTGTGACTGAATTCATATAAATATAATATTAAAGAGTATTTGAATTCAAATATGAATTCTATTTGAGTTTATGTCAGAAATTATACATAAAAACAAAAGAAAAGATTAATTGAATTAAAGTTTATTTAAGTCGTTGTAATAGAAGTGAAATTTTATTATAATTTACTCTATAGTTCCTACTCTTACACAAAGTGTGAACCAAATGTGAATTGAATTAAAATTTTTGACAAATTAATGAATTGAGAAAAACCAGAGACCAAACGATATACAGAAGAAAAACAAGTGTTAAAAAAGAGTACATCACAAGTGATGAGCGATTTTTATAATCAGGATATGATTGTCGACATCTAATTAGTCTCTATTATACAGTATATTATATTTTACATATTCTGCACTCTATTTTAGTATTACATTTATATTTGAATTTTTATTTTATTTTACTCATTATTTTTTAATATTATTAATGAAAAAATTGTTGACGACTTGTATTTTGAAAACAATTTTCGTCGAAATTGCATTTAAAATGAATTATCATTTTATTGAAAACCAAATAATGGTTGAGCCGCTCACCAAAAATCGTTGTACAGTATATTATAATTCTGATCATTATTTTATTAGGAACGCCATAATAATTAAATATTTATACGATTTCCTCTCTCATTGTGAATATTATCGCGAAAATAGATTTCTTTTCCAAAAAAAACTGTAAAATAATTTCGTTTTTCTCTCCTCTCATGTGTTTAATTCATTGATTACACAAATCATTACTGTTTTTAATTAATTATTGAATTCCATTGAATTGATTTTATTTATGATAATATGAAAGGATTTTTGGAATTCATTTTATTGACATTCGTTACAATCAATTTTTATTGATAGTGAAGATCAGATTAATTTTTATTATTGTCTCTATTTATTGTTATTTAAAATTATCAAATCCTAACGAATAGTATTTCAAAGAAATAAACTTCGAGTTCATTGTATTTCAGGAAAAAAATACATTAAATTTTGAATTTGATTCAAACAAAGTATTAGATTCAGTGTAGAGAAAGACATTTCATAAACTCTTATCTAAATAAGAATATCAGATAAATCTTAACATTAGATCTTTAAATAAATTATTATTAGTTTTGATAATTAAGTTTAAGGACTGATAACAACACTAAACACTTATATAAAGCGATAGGAAAAGCATTTGAAACCAAAAATGTATTTTTTTGGGTTTCATATACGACACAACTGTTCCAAAAAACTCCTAATATTATAGCCTTCAAAAAAACTTCTTTCACTACTAAAAAGTTCCTACACTTTTGAAAATTAAAAATCCTATAAAAAGCATTTCTCAAAACTAAAAACTACTAAAACTACTACTACTGACTAATCATTAAAGTGTATCCGGACCTATGACTCTGCTTTTGCCTCTGCTTTTAGCTGTCTTTTATTATTATCCTATGAAAAGCCAAAAGAGAAATAATAATAAGTTTAAAATTGAGAGAAAAAAATTCTGTAAAACTTCTTATAAGAAAGTTTTTCCCTATATTTACAAATAGAGTGGAATTTGAATCCATGAGAATTGATTGTTGGCCTCAAACATACATTTTTTTTCTTTAATAAATTTCTTGATTTTTCTCTCAATTTTTTATGAAAAATGTTTAATCTCTGGTCTGCGATATATTTCTCAAAATTGATGTTACAATGAGTTGTAGTTGTAGTCAGACTTTAATTATATAATATATTAAAAATTTATATCTAAAGCAAAGCGATATTCTCTGTATATGTTTTTGTGAGAGAGAAGGCTCTCCGAAGCGGGGGATGCAAACTGTGATTATTGCCATTCATTACTATCGGATATAATGAACGGACGGGTCCACTATTCCACTATTATTTACACTACTCTCAGTACTCCTCCTCAACCCCTAATTGCAGTGCGATTTTGCAATTTTCTGATAACATTTTTCATTTTTTTTCTTTTGATCGCAACTAAAAAATAGTAAAATTACGCAATAGTTTACTCACATTAACAGCAAAAATGATTAAAAACGTGAATCAACAGTAATGACCAAAAATGACATTACAATAGATCTAAAAATTTACTTCAAATAAAGTTTTAAATGAAAAGAGCGCTTATATAAAGTCAATGTTTATTAGCAGTGGTTCTGGTGTTGTGGCTCTCACTTTGTCTGCACTGAATGCCACACACACTGTGACCGGCCTTTAGATTATGCAATATATTTATACACAGAACCAAATGTCATGAATGGCTCCGAACATGAAGTATATGCACAGAAGTAGATATCTTTGGATATATCTGAACACCGGTTAGTCAGAAGCTCTGATATACTGAATGTCAGGGCTCTCAATGTGACTATTCCTGAGCTCCCGAACTGATTCTCTTATTATATGCAGTATTTGTTGGGCTTTCAATGCTTTTATTCTTTAATCAAAACTGTTTAGACGATAATTTCTACGACTCTTCTCTACCAGTGCTCCAAACGCTGGTCTCTCTCTCCCTCTCTCTGTTTATTCCCGGATGTGAGCGAATGCAAGATATGAATGAAATGGTCATACATTGCATGCAATGCTCTGTTCACTTGTCTTCAGTTTTGTTGTTTGCAATCGTTATGTTATTTGTTTGAGTGGATGCTCTCTTCTTAACCTCTTCTCTCTCTCTCTCTCCCCCTCTCCCCCTCTCTCTCTCTCTCTCTCTCTCTCTCTCTCTCTCCCTCTCTCTCTCCACTCAATTTTTGGTAGAGTTGTCTCACATTTGTTTGTATCTAAAATAACGTCTAATTGTGTTATGTGTTTGTCTGCATTAAATTGGTTTTGTGTGCTCTCACTCTTTGATTGTTCAGAATATTCAGTATTAGAGTTAAACAGAGGCCAAACATAAACCGACCAAAACTACCGACACATCCACACATTCCTGAAAACATTTAGACATTTATTATTATTCTGATTAGATTTGATTGTATTTATTCCCGGATCCGAATCCTGTCCTTTAATTGGTTATGCATTTTGCGTCTCCCAATTCGTTCTCAATTATTATTTTTTTCAAATATGAAACTATTGTTTAATTTTTTGGTTAATCTATAGTTTGCAACAAATATTTTCTGCGAATGAAAAGCAGTAAATTATTTGCTATAATAAGAAAATGTGATGTTTTGTGAATAAGTTATTGTCAATAATATTGAGAATGAATCTAAAGAGCCTTTTCTTTTATCCGTAACAACAAAATAATGTCTTTTTTGATTTTATTTGATTTTTTAAGAAATAATTTTATCTATAATTTTGTATGAGATTTGAGTTTTAAAAACGTTAAGTTAAGTTGAGTTGTGTTTTTGACATTTCCTGTCCATTTGGTCTAAAGAATGTTTTTTGTTGTAATAATTTGTTTGATTTGAACAAAAAGCACTGAACCAAGACTTAGCATTCATAAAAGAAAGAACAAGAACTATTAACTAGTTAAAACACTGTCAAAATTAATTGTAATAATCATTTACTTCTACTTATTTATAGCAAAAAATACTAAATATTTCTGTTTTTATCCCAACGTTTCTGTATTTTACAATTTATTGTTAAATAATATTAGAAAAAAAGTAATAATAAGTAAAAAGTATTTGTAATGAAAATATGAATTTTTATTTATTTTTTTTTCATTTCCATTAAGAGTGGATTCGCGAAACTCAGGATAAGTAAATGCGATAATACTTTTTTTGTCATTTTCTTCTTTTATTTCATTTTATATTATTTCGGTTATTATTTTTCTCATTACTATTAGTATTCATATTAGTTATTATATTCGCTTATTCTGTTCACTTATTCTGTTCACCCGTTTTTTGATCAATTGATTTATTTTCGTTTATGATATCATTTCATTACTATTAATATTAATAAGAAAACGTCACGTCATTTGTTATATAAAAAACTATAGTCTTTTGTCATATAATTTATTTTCAGTTTTCTTCATTATTTCATTTTTTGTATTCGCCATTAATTTTCCCCTCATTTTCGCATTTCTTTTATTATAATCCCTGCAAATGATCCCTTCTCTGGGGTCGGCGGCTGTCGTTAGGCTGAGCTTTTTTATGCCGATATCGTTGGCTCTGGCATTATGTGTATGTCCTTTAATTTTTATAATCGATTGAATCCCGAGTAAGTAATGCATTAGTTGTTGGCAACAGAAAGAAAGCCAAAGACTAAAATAGTTTTTAATTTATTTTTGTCGACCGATTGATTGCATGCTTTATATATAATCATTAAGAACTGGAAAACTTTTTTTATAAGTCGATTCAAGTCTTTGATTTGATTGCTAACATTCATCAGTACGGCTCGAGCTGTAAGTTTCACTTTTTCACTCCATTTCTCAGAATCCATGTGTGCACTCACTCTCACTCACTTTCTTTCCCACTCTCTCTAAGCAAACGTTTTTCTCAGTTCTTCTCTTTGACTCGAGTCGAGTGTCTGATTGTGTGATGACTTATTGCTATTACACGCAATCACTAACTGAAACACACGATTTGCGTCACACATATTCGCCTAAAAAATATAATCTTCAGAATTATTGCATATTTGCTAATAAAATGTTCATCATTTCTATAAACCAATCGTTTTGTGTTTTATTTCGTCGATTAGAAACCGACTATTTTTCTAAATGACATTTAACACAATATAATACAATATTTTCTATATATAAGAGTTGTAATTGTTTTCAACTTTCGTCAAAAGAATCGCAATTATAGCTGTTGTTTGTGTCGCACAGAATAAAGTAAAGATCCTCTAATTTTACTCATTTCGTGCGCTGAAACGCTTGAATAGAGTTTCTTCACAATTGTGCTAAAAATAATGTCAAAAGTTTTGATGTTTAGCCGTTTCTAAACTCTACTCATCGCTGGACTTAACTTTAAAATAATGTTTGAATTCGTTTCGCAAATCAACTCAACTTTCATTTAATGTCACAAATTCTCTGTTTTTTATCCCTTTATTTCGATTTCTTTCAAAGATTTATCAAAAAATAATTTGACTTTTGTTTGAAGGGTTCAATATTTTCGGAGTCAATAAATTTTTGAGAATTCCTTTCCTTTGTTTGAAAGTTATTATATTTTTTTTTTTGTTTTAAGAGCCAAACGTATCACAAACTGATTGAAATAATAAGAGTCTAAAAGTCAGGCAAAGTGTGTATTAACAGCGAATCGCCTCATATCTCGTAAATACAATAATAAATGTGCAAAACCTGTCGATACCTGAACTGTGATGTAGTCCCCCATTAGCTATATATTCCCCTTAAACTTGTCCTGAGCTTATTTGATGCGGACCAATACAATATGAATCTCATTATGAAACCCACCCCCACTTCTAAAGTCAATAACCGCCCGGAAATGGCGCGCATTAACTACAATAATAATGATTAACTTTTTTAGAAAATCGGTTTATTTATTTATTTAAGACTATGGTATGCATTATATGTATTGCTTGACTAATGCAATCTTGATTACCAAGAATTGCACTAATGTTTGATTGTCTCTCATATCATATCATATTCACACCGAACTATATTTATACCCATTTTATGAGACCGACACTGACTGAAGGCTAACTACTTTTCTCACAAAAATATATTTATTTTAGACTGAAATTAGATATAATAATATTTAAAATGTTTTTTTAGTCCAAAAGTTGAAGCGTTTCATTAATTGAAGTTTTATTGGCTTTAGTTAAAAGTATTTCCATTTTGTGTTATCAAAGATTATTAACTTATATTTTCGAATCTATAGAATACCAAACATTTGATCTAAACTTTGATAAATTTGAATCATGTTTTTTGATAAATATTTAATTTCAATGATTAGAGCTTTTCTTTGGAGCATAAGTTCAGAGAAAAAAAATAATAATTGGATTTAATGTATATATAATATAATTAGCATAAGTTTGTTGCAATTATTAGATTTTGATATGATTTGGATGTGGATGTGGTGTGCAATCAGACAAAATTGGCAAAACATTTCCAATGAGTAAACTATGCTAGATTGGCAGCACTGTACCCAACTGTACAGCACTGGTATATCAGTGACCACAGGCGTAGGCAATACATAGAGTAGACATAACTGTTTCTAATATCAGCGTTTATGGCATTTCTTCTCAATCTTATTGTATCCGTAAATGGAATGACTAAAAGCTTAGCACAATTCAAGTCTTGTATTTCTTATATGTTTGGCATTAGAGCATAGACTGACTCGACATAAGACTCGCCAATTGCTAAACGATGTGAATGCAGAGCCTTAACAAACGACTTATCGAATGTTTGAGGTCAGTGCGAGGCGTCTCCATCCCATCAGTAGAACCCTTAAACTCGATTATCCGTTAGCAGTGGTCACCAAATAGATCGCCTGATTCTCTAATGATAGCTAAGAGAGTAAGAGTGAGTACAGTCAAAGCACTGTCTACTCGTGTTTATGTGCTTTACACCATTGGTCTGGCCTTTTATCACAAGTAGTTTTCTTTTTGGTAATCTGTATCGAAAGCAATCCCTGGTTAACCATCCGAACGCCACTTGTTATGTTAAATTGGATCGCCCATTGCCTACCAGTGCCTTATTGCCACCACTATTGCCAGCACTGGTATCGTTGCCCACCCACTATTGCCACACATTATTTGTAATGCTATCACTTTTATTGCCATTTGTGTGAAGCAAAAAAAAAGTCACAGAAAAAGAAGAAAAAGAAAATTTATATCTTTCTTACGCTCTTCTCATGAATTAAGTCATATTCAATAAAACTAATCGAAACCATTATTTCACTAAAGACTAAGACTTTGTCTCAAAACGTCTCCGACTTAAATAGCGTTTAGTTATTATGGAAATTGTCTCACATTTTATACAATGCGTTAACTTTTTGTATCAATAATATTATGAGAATTCATTTGTTAATTGATATGTCGTTTACCATTCATTTAGTATATTACCAAGGGTATTGAGTGAGTACATTCCTACATAACCACTCAGTCATTTGCATAACAATAAGCCTAAAGTTAATTATGATTGAGATTTACATCGTTTTCACCTCTAAGTCATTGGTGTGTATCACAAACACGTCAATTTCGGTACTAAGAGCCCACCATTGGTCCCCTCTTAGTCCCCCCTCTAGTCAAGCATTTGCCCTAGCTCACTTCAATGAAAATATTCTAATTTATGTGATTATGCGTTGAATTCATTTCTGTTGAAAGCGTCTCATTTGTCTAATATATGCTTAATATGCAGTTAACATCACTTCCCCTCTTCTGTCTTTCCCTCTGTCTTGTTATATGTCTTTTAATGACGAAAACTCTATTCGCGGATATTTTCACTAATTGGACACTGAAAGGATTCACAAAATGCCACGGAGAGAGAGAGAGAGAGAGAGAGAGAGAGAGAGATAGAGAGAGAGAGATTGCATGTATTAATGGGTTATAGTGAGGACCAGAGTTATAGTCAGAGCCATAGTATAGCCTCACGACTTGTGATTTGATTAGTGGAACGAATTCTTTTTTTCTCTAAATGACACTTGAATTTAGGGATAAGACGCGAAGACAAATGTTTGAAGAATTTGGGTCTTTCGCCTATTTCTGGAGATTTTCAACATAACATTATTAGGCATTACTTTCCATTCATTCAATTTTGTGATTCAATTCATTTTTGATAAATTGTTATTTTGGCGACCGATTGTCACTATTAACAAAACATTTGCCAAATATCTATTCAATTAATCATATTATATGAAAAGAAAAGAAATTGAGTACATATTCTCTGTAATGAATTTTTTAAACTGTGATATGCATTTGGAAACCTGTGTTTGAGTTCCCAAAATCCCTTTTAGAGTCAGTGAATATCGATCTCCTTTTTTATGCTCGTTTAGTGACTGACTTCATAATGCATTTCGTTTACTCTATGCGCATAAAAATCAATAAATGACTTCAAAGCTGTATATCTCTGACCATTCATTTACAGTAGAATTGCATAACAGCGACAAATAGACATATCTCTAACGCACTTCGGATTAATAATTATTTTTTTGTTCGCAAACTCTCCAAAAAAATAAGCAAAAAAATATTCTTATTATTATTATTATTATCATTATTAGTGTTAGTATTAGTATTGGCGTCATTACAATGATTACGATTATTGTAAGTTTGATTGAATGTCGAAGACTTGATTTGACTGTAAGACCGGTAGTCGTTAAAAGTTATTAAAGTTCGGTCTTTTGTTCGGATGCCATAATATTCTTCATTTTTATCATATTCTTCATAAAGTTTTTTGAACCGACTTATTGGCGCCCCCAAAATTACCAGCACTAATTTTGTTTGAGATTTTCCTCGCAGACTATGATTGGATAATTATCATCAATGAGTTCTCTGCCGATCGGCTCTAAAATAACACATTTTGGTATCCGTCTCTCAAAACAAGCATTGGTTCCAATAGTATAAAGAAAAAGAGAATTAACTTTAGTGGCACTTATGTCTCGTAAATAGTATTTTTGTAGTAAATACTTCTCTACTCTCTTCTGTATTTGTAGTTCATATTCATAATAGAGAAACACATATAAGTCTTGTCTGAAAAATGCAGTCAATGTTAGGATGTTTTGCTTGTTTTGCTTTTCGGTCATTCATTTCATTCTGATTTATCAAATCTTTCCCTCAATCTGTTCCCCATTTCCATCCTCTCCACAGCGAACCTAAATATTCATTTTTTTCTTCCGGAGAGGCTTTCAATAGGGGAGAGAGAGAGAGAGAGAGAGAGAGAGAGAGAGAGAGAGAGAGAGAGAGAGAGAGAGAGAGTTTATTAAAACAAAATTTGAGAAAATATGGCATAAATTTGCAAATATGTTATTTTTATGCCAATATGAGCTTAAGTCTGCATATGTCCTGAGCTGTCAAATCGACAGATCGGGAGATGATCTCATTTTTTGTCCCCACCATTAGATGAGATAATGCGCCCAATAGTGTACTCGAGTGGAGACAAAGAGAAACTGAGTTTATTAATAGAAAATTATGTTTATATGAGTGAAAGACTGAAAGACTTGGTGTAAATGTTATGCTTTAATGTCTTCAATATACGGATATCTATTTAATTTGCAAAACTCTGACATCGCTTAAAGAATACCCTGGGGCTATTAAGCAATTAAAAGAAGACAACTGAGAGAAAGATCCGGTTTCTCGATTTAAAATGTTTATGAATATTAACTCCACAATACCTTTGCTTTCAAACGCCAAACATTTCACTGTCTTTGTATTAATGATTAGTTTTTAGTCATTAAAGTTCTAACAAAGAATGCAATGAAATGTCGAACTTAAATGTGTTTTAAAGATAATCAGACTTTAATTTATTGGCTAAAAGTTAAATACAATGATTATAACCAAAGAAGGAATGATTTGCTTCGAGTCTTTGATTCTTTTCGATGATTCCATTGTGGAAATATTGGGTGGAATACTAATAATAGACATTCATTTTACTCGAGAACAGTTGACGTCTAATACTATTGCTTACAGAACCTAAGGTATAGTCAGAGTAACTGACGAATAACTTGTAAACATTAAGAGCAACCATTGCATTGCAACCATCATTGAGAGCAGTCCACACAATCCACACACATATCAAAATTATTTTTCTGTTTCTATGACTACCAGATGAGGATACGAGAAATGGGCGAAATGAATGAATACGAGGCACAGGCATTAACACTCTCACTGAGGGGAGACCCATAGCTGAGGGACGGGGAGAGGGAGAGTTAGAACGAGAGCGAGGGAGAGACACAGAGAGCTTTCAGAGAGGGATGAGATGCTGTGTTTGAATATAAGCAAAAAGACTGATTTCTTATGTGAGAGAGTAAGGGATGCGCTGCATATCTGCACACATATTGTCTATTGAAGTGAAACTGTGTATAGAATATAGAAAATTAAGCGAAAATAAATGCAATACAACCAAAAAAACTGAATGAAAACAAAACGGAATAAAAGACAGAGATATGAGAGGCAGTGCTCAGTCATACAAACAATGGCCAAAGCAATGGTTTATTATAATTGTATTGTCAGCCAAATCAATGCTATCGCAGAGAGAAATACATATATTTTTCATTTAATCGATATTCTAGTGTTTACTCATTTCAATTAAGAATAAAAGTCAAGCATAATATCGAAAGTCACGAATCCATGTATGAGAACCGTATGGGAAATACTTCTCTTTTCAATCTCTTAGTTGTAAGAGAAATCTCTTTTCTTTTCAACATCTATTTAAGGCTATAATTAATTGAAAAGAAATTCAAGTCATTTGTACCGACAGTTAAAAAACATTTTTTTCGTTTGAAATTTTCAGAAATGAAATTATAATTTATGTTTTCATATTCGCTCAGAATTTAAATATTTATTGAGGTTTTCATGTTTTCAAAGCCTTTAATCAATAGAATAACAATATATGAAAAGAAGAGAAAAAACAAATCAAATCTTTCACGAAGTCATATATAAAATGTGAATATAAAAGACACGACTAATATATGTATTAATATTCTAAATTGATTTCGACGCTCAGCCATAGGTATAAAAAAGCACACAATTGTATACAATTGCATAGAATTGACTTTTGCCTCAAACAAGACTTATGTGACACTTAGTTATGTATGCCTTTTAATAAACACTTATTTTCATAGAAATTATTGATTTCCATTAATAATCGCTAAAAATACAAATCAATAAAAGGAATCCAATTTCGGGCAAAAAATAATTACTGTTTCGAGAGTTTTGTTTTTGAATTCTTTAAAGAAATGGTTTTTTTGCGATAATATCTTTTCGGTAATTAATGAAAAATTTAAGTCAATTATTCAAAGTTTTTATATATTTTCACTTTAATTAAGAGAGGGAATGGAAAATTACCTAGTTTAGGAATTCTGATATCATATGTAATTTGACGTTGACTTTCGGAAACGAGAAAATTGTTTTTGAAGTTTACTTTTTTGATGGAAAACAACTAATTAATAATAAAATGGATCTCTAAATACGATATATTGTTATCAAATGATCGAAATTCATATTTTTGTGTTTCAAAAAATTTAAATGTTGTCCGAAGAAATGGGTTCTCTCGTGCGGCTCAATATTTTTTTCAAAAGCAATTTTCCCATCATTTCTGGCGATGAAAAAATTCCAATGAAATTATAAAATGTTTTAGAAGTAAAAATTCCTTATAATTAAAATACATGAAGAAATGTTTATCCCCACAGTTTTTGTGTGTATCCCCTGGCGCTTATGTCTTGAGAATATTGACATGGCTTGCATTTTATTATTATTATCCATCGTTTGTGAACTGCATAACATAAACTTAGCCATAATTATAAATTATCGCATGAAAGACAAACGCTGTGTCTGTGCTATCAGTAGTGCTAAAGAGAAGAGCATATAATAGCGATGTCTAATCATAAGGCATATAATGCATTGGAGGCTAAGTTCAATGCATAGCCGACGCCAACCAGTGCTGCGATGATGCCGTTTGCCATAATTAAAGTGCCATTAATTAATTACATAATATAACATCATAATCATTAATGGCAGCACTTTAGCACCGCTCATATAACCGACAGTCGAGCAATAATAGCAATAATGACTCTTTTTTTCTAATTATGACACAGAATGCAAACGAAAAGTCATTATAAAAACTCTTGTCTTAAATGAATTGTTGTTATGACTAAACTCTATAACAAAAGCCACAACAAATTGCAACAGAGAGTCACCCCATCTCTGCATATAAGGCACTAAAATTGTCAGATGTATTGGCGATCAATTCTTTTGTGAAGTCCTTCGCTTAAAAATTTTTGTCTATTTCTGAAATTTAAACATTTTTGTGTTCGTCTTATCCTTTCCGCTCCATTGAAATCAACAGAAAATAGTTTTCTCGTTAAAAATGTTATTACTTTCTATTACTTCTGTTATTCTCAGTCCAGTTAAAGAGGTTTTTGTATTGAAACGCTTTTTTTGTATTATAACTAAAAAGCGAATCAATGGTACTGTCGGTCAGCTCGAGTCGAGTCTTGCGGGAGAACCGACAAAATCAACTTTTTTTTAAAGAAACACAAATGAAAACAAAATGTGTTGGACTCGAAATACGGATGGAATCGACAGCTCTTCGATCGCAAAATAAATGCAATACTTATTTTACTTTTTTGCCAAAACTGTTCTTCAATTTAAAGTTTATCTCATTCTTCATTTGAAATAATAAAATCCCCGAAGACTTTACAAATATGTTAGGGTTTGGGTGACTGGACATCATTTTTGTGATTACAAACAAAGTTGAAATATTTTTGCAAAAATTTATAAAATATTTTGCACTTAAAATAAGAAAATAAGATAAAAGAAATGGCATTTAATGTTAAGATGAGTTATCACTTTTCAAATGAAACGACGTGTCAGGCAATTGAAATAATTTCAATGTTAAAGAATGCAGTAATACTCCCACACCCATTGCATCCCATTCACCCATAGATTCATATCAAACACACCATTCATTTTAGAGAATTATTAAAACATATTTTATTTAATTTTCAAAATTAATTTGAAAAAAGTTTTTATTTGTTATGAGTTGAGTAAAGTTGAGGACTGTTTTGAGGACAATAAACTATTTGAAGGCTTATATACTAATCCCTGTCTATTCTAACAGATATGTTACCGGTTTCTATGGTTTATATGCATAGAAATTGAATGATTTTCAGCCAAACATATCTTTTAGTGTCATTTTTAAAAGGCATTAATCCGGTGGCGTTCAGTTGTGACAACGCCTCGTCTAATCTTAGTGTAGGGCAACTGTTGAACTGCTCAGCATTTTTTTGAATACATATTGTATTTACAATCAATTGAAATAAAGATAGCGATCCAGTGATGCCACTCTTAGAGCCAGTGGTACCCCCTTTTCACTCTGATATTGGATCCTCGAATCAGATATGTTTTGTTCATTGGATGCCAGTGTTTGCGGTGTTGTCGACCCCCACTTTTGGCGCCGTCCAAGTAATCGTTTGACGAGCCAACTAACTATTAGGATCCGCGTTATTACTGTAATTACATCTCAGTTTCGTTCGGCTCACCGGCGCTCACATGCGATTCACTCTAATGCACAGAATTGTTGTGAAATCAAAGAAAAAACTATGAAGTCTTTGCCACTCCAATAGTAGTACTACCACTACCCCTACTACCCCTCTTTTGCCACTCTTGTTAAAATTCTTTTATATCCTCATTCGGGCCTAACTCTCGTTATATCATTTATATTACCAACACTTGGATTGTGATGCATGTGATGCACATTCACTCTCTTTGTACGACACAATTATTAACAATCAAAGAATGAGACCAACTTTTTTTCATTATATCACTCCATTATTATTGACTCTCTCTCTCTCTCTCTCTCTCTCTCTCTCTCTCTCTCTCTCTCTCTCTCTCCCTCTCACTCACTCTCATAAGTGTTGGCTTTCAATGCCAGTAATTATAAGGGAATAAACTTTCTTTTGATGTTTAGGTATAGTTTTTTTTGCTAAGAAACAGATGTATTATAAAAATAATAGTAGAGACAAATATAACTCTCTTTTCTCTCGGAAAAGTTGTGCACTTTTTTCTCTATTCTCTGTAGGATTCAGTTTTTCAGATAAAGAAAGGAATTTTAAAATATTTTTCTTAATGTAAATTATAATTGAAATATGATTTAAAAGGTGTGCAAACTATATATGTTTGTGATTCCCGCTGTTTGTCAGATGAAAATGAATGCATTTTTCTTTTATAAAATTATTATTTCATAAATGTTTTATGAATATAATCCTAGAAATTCATTAATCATTAGTTTTTTAATAATTTTAATTTGAATTTAATTTACAAATAATTTACTCAAAATATGGAGTTTTTGATCGATTAAACCCTTAATAATAATTTTTAAAAAATTAAAATACGAGTCAATTCTCGGCACAAAAAGAAATTAAATAATTTTTATTAAGGAAGTAATAAAACTTAAGGCAGGGTTTGAGACACAATCCAATCCTTTATTATTAATTCTGAGTTGAAAATAGTTTAGAGCCGGTAATGACCAGACATTGAAACAAATATTTTCAGAATTGAACAACACTTCTATTCAAGCTTGACTAGTTCCATTAATTCAAAAGTCATTTAATACGTCATTTATTTAAGCTAGTTCAAAATGTCCCACAATTCAATAACAATAATTGAAAAAATGTCATTTTATTATTTTTATTGTGGGTTTTTATTAGATATTTTTTAATTAAAACTGAATGAACAAGTTTAAAATTTTTAAGTTTAAATTGGTTAAGAGTTGTACGAAATATGAAAATTATGACTCCATTTGAAATTAAAATTAGTCTCTAATTATAGAGTGTTGGGTAAGTCTTTCGTCAACCATTGCTTTCCGAATGAATTTTAATCAAATTCTTTAGAAAATATTCTGAATTTTTAATTTATTATTTGAAGCGAATAAATGGTTGAGTTTCTCGATTTGATGTCGAAACTAATGCACATTTAATCTTAATTAATGAAAAACTCCTAATTTATAATTCAGTGAACGCCACAAAAATTTAATTAATTTTCATTTTAGTAAAAAAACACATTTTTGTGACTCTCTCTGAGCGTACATTTCATTGAATAACATTTTAGATTAATTCGATTAAAACGGCATTGAATTGAAGTTACACTAAGAGAAAACTGTTTCAATAAAAACCAATGTATTCTTATCAGAGTTCACATGTACATGGTAATTATTAATTTGGTTTTCCGTCATATTTGAGGCTCTGCTAATTAGATGGAAAAATATTAAACGAATAAAAAAGTAAATTTGGTCTTAAATTTTGTCTTAAAATTGGTATTAAATTTGGTCACCGCCTTAAACACTGAATCAATTTTCTCTTTTAATGCCTTATGTCTTATATAACTCTTATAACTAAATAATACAGAGAATACTCAATGAATATCTGACCGCAACATCTGCTCAGCAAAAGATTATTCTTAAGATGTGAACCAATGCTTTAATTCGTAGGTGTTTTCTAATTGATTTTTTGTTTCGTATTTTCTCCGTCTCAACAACTGAGCGATGCATTAATGAACTGAAATTACTTTTTGTCTCAAATGACTTTTTCTTTGCTTTTCATTCATTAAGGAATGAGAAAAATGGAAAATACATAAAGATTTTGATAGCAATGATAGGAAACGCTAACAAAAGTTTTATTTCATGTTCACTGTTCACAAAAGCGTAACCATTCTCTCTCTCTCTCTATCTCTCTCTCTCTCTCTCTCTCTCTCTCTCTCTCTCTCTCTCTCCCTCTCTCCCTCCCTGCACTCACTCACTGCTTGATATGATGTAATATTGTTATTATGACATCCATTCATTGGTATATTTATGTGAGCGAGACTTTATATGTCGAGCTTTTGGTAACCTTTGTTTGATTGTTTGATCAATTAAATGGAATATTATGATCCGGCTCATTCCAAAAATAGTGGGGAAAAAAGATAGTTTTGGCACTAAAAAAAACGAAAGAAAATCAAATGAAAAGGAAATCAAATGTAAAGTTGATATTCTTTTTGGTATTTTAGGGATCATTAGTAATGCTTTAGTAATGCTTTAGTAATACTTCGATGAAATTTTGGCCAAAAAAAATACATTAAAAAATAGTCGACATTAGTTACGAAAATTATTATTACTCTCACTATTTATAATATTAGAGCTGAACTTAGTTTTGATTGTGAGCTCTTCTGCAGACAATTGTAGGCAATTGGCATATAATGTGGTAATGAACTTTGTGTTGGAGCACAGGCTCACTATCATTAGTGGTCTATCATTATTACATCTTAAGAAAATTTTCTCTATTCTTTGTGATGTTTTCCCCCATTTATAGTATTATACTTTTTTTATATAATATTCAAATTCGTGATTGGGAACACCCCAAAGGTCGTGCAATTTGATTGTTGAGTTGTGCGTCGCTCAGTCAGACTTTACTCTTTCATTATTATCTTGGATAGAGCTAATAACACCTATTTGCAAGACTTTCCAATAGACAGCATAATTACACTCACCTTTGAAGTCGGAGCTAATTTCGGGCCATTCGGTTGTATGTATGTCCTTCAGGCGGTGATGTGCTTGTGTTTGAGCTGCATAACTATAATTACTGTATCAAATTATGGCATTCACCTATGGGGAGACCAAATCTATCTATTCTACTATTGACTCTTACCAATGGCTGTCCAAAGGCTGTCCAATGGTGGGGGAGTTCAATGAAGTCTAAACATATATCAGAATTGAAACTTTTCTTTTCTAATACCAGTTGAGAGAGAAATACAAAAAAAATGACTAATTTTTTCGATTCTTCTCTCAATTGTAAGCGAACTTTAAAAGTCTTGTCTTTTATTGCATTCAATTCGCAAACATTTTTAACAGAAAATCAAAACTTTTTGCTAATCATTACATTCAAAGTCTAACGCTTTGCAGATCTGAAGACAAAAATATTTTTCATTTTTTTTGTCTAAATTTTTTTGAACCCAAAATAAGATCCGATTATTATAAGGTTTGAGTGAAAAGATCCAGTGGTGGTCATTGAAGGAGAACCACCCCCTCAACAAATGCTGACTCTTATTATCAATATATCTTCGATTGGATCACATCTACAATCAGTTATAAATTCATGGATTTGTTGTTTAAAGAGATTTTTATAAGTTTTATATTAGTTATAGAGAGAACATAGTATTGAATGGCGTATATGTGATATCCTTGAAATGTAATTGCGATCAAATTAATGTTTGCCATTAGTCTATTTCAGTGTTACCATCGCTCAATTCAAATGTCATTTCTAACGCACAAAAGAAATTCTCCAATTCTCTTACCAACACTGTTTAGAATGAGAGGGGAGAGAGGGAGAGAGAGAGGGAGAGAGAGAGAGAGAGAGAGAGAGAGAGAGAGAGAGAGAGAGAGAGATTTTGTTAATCTTATTCTGTGCGATGTATGTCCAGTTTCAATATTGTGTGAATTAATCAATGAATGAAACGAAGGAAATGCAATATTCATATTTCGATGAGAAATAGTTGCTATGAAGCGCGTGAGGGCTGTGAGGGCTGTGAGGGCTGTGAGGGATGATTACAAAAAAAGTGCAAATATAAGTAATTTTAGTCTTTTGTTCATTCATTCAATTTTCGTTTTCATTATTTGCACTAATGTTTGACTATTTTTTATGCCTGAAATTATGTGATATGTAATTAGAAAATATGCATTTCTAGCTATTCCTGTGCTTTTCAGTGGTGTAACAGTAATGACAAAAAACAATATGAATATAAGGTTCGCAATATTGCTCTTAAATTATTAATTTAGTCGTCTCTAAGGCATTATCGCCGATCTATAGACAATTTTTTATTTAGTCAAACAAAAGCCAGTAATGGTTTAATTAAATATCCGTTTATGGAGTGCTTTTATCCACTAATTACCAGTCATTTGGCACTAAACTAATTAGTCAAATGCACTTCCATTTCATTACGCCTTTCATTAATTTAAGTGAAAATTCATTTCCACTAATGAATTGAGTGAAAGAATAATCTTTAAATAAATGGTCGCCTCTTATCCGCAAATTAATTGCTTTTAATTTGTTTTTGAGGTTCGTTTAAACAAATTTGCAACAATCGTTTGGCATATTTTTGGTCAATTTGTCTGTTTCTCACCTGTTTTTCAGACTATATATGCCATTCACTTAGAAAATGTCGTTTCCTTTATTATTATTATCGTTAATATTATTATTATTATTATTATTATTTCTTTCTATGATTAATAGACAACAAAAAGAGGTACGAAAGAGAGTGAGGATTGACTTTCTTATATTTGAACATTAGGTACGTTACAGTTCATAATGCAATAAAGTGTTGTAATGTTGTGCACTCTATGTATCGGTAGATCATATATATATAGCACACAAACGTCGTGTTCTTTAATATCATATCGACTCTAAACAAGAAAATGAGAAAAACATAACAAAAAACTAAAAAAGTAAGTGAAGAGAGTGAGCGAGAGAGTGGGTGAGAGAGAGAGAGAGAGAGAGAGAGAGAGAGAGAGAGAGAGAGAGAGAGAATATTATTATTATTATTACTTTACATTTGCGGATAAATAAATGTAACACAAAATAAAAAAGGAGTACAATAGGGTAAGACATAGTTGTTGTAGAGAAAGTTAATTGGATATTTGAGATGAGCACAGTTTCTAGCATTACATTAGAATCGCGTTATAGAGATACTGATATTTGTGACCATTTTATGGCCTTCATTCAGAGTCTTACTCCTGACGTTCCCTCTTATTAGTGTTCCCTTCGTATGAGCTCTAATTAGTAATTATTTTTAACTCCGAATCTTATTTCTGAGTGCAATCAAATCAAATTATTTTCTCAGAGATTTTTTTCAATTCACGAAAATTTAATCATAAAATTAAATGTTATATAATTTGGAGTTCAGTATTTGGATTCAATTTCACGAATAATAAATTTGATTGCAATTAATCGACTTTTAGCTAAGAATTTGATTTAAATATAATTATATAATTATGTGATTCCATTGATCTCAAAGAATCTAATTTGAAATCTGAGCTAAAACTTATCCTTAAAATTTTCCTTAATTTTATATAAATTAATTTTATATTATATCAAACAATTTTCTCTTCTTTTTTTCATTTCACCCCAACATTTCTTTCAAATATTTCTCTCAAACCTTCTCTCAAATCATCTCAAACTCAGTTTGCGTTCAATAATTTAAGATCAGTCGATATTTTTCAATGTTGAGGGGGAGGGAGAGAGTCGTACTCTTTTTATTTCAATAAGAAAGTTATACTGCAATTCGGAGAGAGAGAGAGAGAGAGAGAGAGAGAGAGAGAGAGAGAGAGAGAGAGAGAGAGAGAGAGAGAAATCATTGAACTTCTTATGCATGTATTATATGAGGGAATGGTAATATTGGATGTGATAGTGAATAGTTTGTTGGATGACATAAGTGTGAGTCTCGTCTTTATTAGAAATGGTAATCTTTGTGCTCCTGTTGAGACATTATTGATTGGTATTAGCCGTCAGTTCGTTTGGATGACAATTTGGTTGAACAATACCTTTGGCTCTTTTCTAATGTCTTATATGTTTTATATGCTCTGATTTGTAGATGTATTGCGAAAAAAGACAAAAAAGAGAAAATTTAATTTAAACGTATATATCGGTTGTTATCAGTGTTGGCAACGACTCATATGTGGCGATGCCTTCAATTCTCGTTATTTCCTTTTATATGATATAAGTTTTGTCTATTTGTTGTTTTGATGAAAAACTATAAAAGAGGGAAATTGATATGAAAATCACGACACAAAAGTTAAAAGAGAATAATTTCAATGCAGACATTTCTCAGATTATTGGCTCGATTTAGATATTTTTAAACTCATTTTCGTTGCTTTTTATTAGAATATAAGGGAATATAAAGAATAAATTGTGAAAGAAATTTGTGAATCGCGTCTGTTGTGGAAACTGAATATTTTGTCTCTCTTTTGCAAATCACTTGTTTTTGCATACTTTCGGATAAAGACTCAGAAAGAAAAGTGTATTTGTGTTACATTTGTTGAGAATAGAGTGAATGAAAGACATTATTGACAACTACTACGAGGCAACTACTTGTTAAAAATGTACACATATTCTGAGCAATAATGCTTTCAACACATATCTCAATATATCACACAATGTATTGCCGGCACTGGTATTCATATTTATCGGTGCTATATATATGTGATCGCAAGTGAATCCTTTCTCCGCTCTCTTTATATTCTGTGCGTTTTTTTTTAAAGAGTTGAAGCAATACATCATCGGGTTTGACAGGAACCAGACCAAAACGATTTGCATTTGTGAGACTCGAGAGCACAACCAGTTTATAGTTATATAACAATATTTATATGACTCGGAGGGGAGACGATTGAGGTGTAGGGCGTTCGCAGTCGAGTATTGCGTTTCAATGGCTTTATTGCCTTCACTACAACTTACTTATAAAAAAGGGTTAATCGTTCGCACTGTGCGATAGTGAAAGTGATTTTTATTGAGAGGAAAGATGAGGGCAAACATTACACTTTAAATAGCAATACTTGTGTTGAGTTATGCGCTCTTTATAGCTCTAAATAAACTGTTAGGGAAGGCTTATTATAAATAACTTATATTTTTAGTGAAAGACTGATCGAAACCAAACCGAATGTAAATATTTTGCCGATAATTCTATCGCTGTTTTACATTAAGTTATGTTTTTCTATCGGAATCTGAATAATGTTTTCATTTATTTATGGTTTTATTGATCACTAAAAATGAGGTGAAATGATGTTCACTCAAAATATGAAACAGTCCTTCACTGACAAACTCTGCCATCAGTTCACTTCTTTCCCTTTGCATAACATTAGATTCTGTAATAAGTGGTACGACTTCTTATCTGCATTTCATTAGAATACAAGACTCTGACTCATAAACTCTTAGTTAAAGAAAAAACGATGAAAGTCCCCAATGAGACAAACAAATTCCAACATGCTTATAATTTCATAATACAGAAGAACAGGGAGGGAGGGGAGAGAGAGAGAGTTAGTGAGTGAGTGAGAAAGAGAGAAAGAGGCATAAGAGGCATCAAAAATCTTATTTTACAGCTTCCCTTTTCTGTCAGATCTTTGTTATGTTCTCTAACAGTGTTTGCAGAGCTGTGCTGTTGTTTAGTACAAATTTTTTGTACATTTCTCTCGATTTAATTCTTGCTTCGGTCTCAGTCTTCAGCGCTTATAGCTTTGCATTCATTGATTTTTTAATGTTCGCGAATGTGAGCGAATTTATTAGAAAAGAACTGAAGGGGACGACATCACTGCACAGCACTGCAAAGTAAAGCAAATGAAGCCGCTTTTTCTTCACTTTTCTCAGTAAAACGTAGCAGTTTTTGCTCTCTCTCTCTCTCTCTCTCTCTCTCTCTCTCTCTCTCTCTCTCTCCCCCTCGCCCTCCCTCCCTCCCTCCCTCTCTCCCCGCTCCTCTCTTCTCCCTCTCTCTCTCTTATATTACAGTTTTCTGTGAGCCGTAAAAAATGTTGGGTAAAGCAATGCGTTGTATGCCTTACTGACACATAGATTGAACAGTACTGAACAGTACTGTCTGAAGCGCAGGCACTGAGAGCTTGTTTTTAAGCCTAAAGCCTTGTTAACTCCTTTTTTGTATGCGATGCTATTTCATGTTATTAGTGGAGAAGGAGTCGCTCTCTTTCTCCTCTGGAGTCGATTCTGGTGTAAATTATTGCCAAATTACTAGAAATGCAAATGAAGGCAATATTATATAAACTATAGGTTTGGATTAGAAAAAATTGACGCATAAATTGAGTAAAAAACTAAAAATTAAAGTAAATTTTAACGAATATATTGTGGGGAGTCTTCCATATAAAAAGAAAAGCCAAAACTAAATTAATTAGAGAGTCTTATCTGAGTCATCCATCTTTTCTATATTTTAAATGTTTAAGTAAAAAGTGATTAAAAAGTAGAAACCAAAAGAAAGTCTGTATTAACATTTGCACAGCTTTACAATGGGTGTGCCAGAGCTAACCAGAGACAGAGGAGAGTAAGAGGACGAGTCATAAGTCGTTTGTATGAGAAGGCCAACCACCCACTGAGCCTTTAGTTGACACTGAAAAATGGACATTTTGTGACCAGAATATCATTTCAAAGATTTTAAGTCAGATATTATATGAGTTCACCAAAAATATTATATCAAAAATTGAAAATACATTTGCATTCGATTAGACATTAGGAGCTCTTTCGGTACCGACAGTGCCATCTCTCAGGACTTATGACTGGGTTAGACATATCTGATGGTAGAGCGCCACTCGATTTTTTGGTCAGAGATTTAGGTCTGATTAGTTTGGTTTCAAATTAATGTATATCTGATGTCTAAAACTTTGTTTTGAAACAATTTCTGTTTCAATATATAAAACAAGTTATGCCTTCAATGCTATGAGTTATACATTTCGTTCATATCATTGATTGATTGATTGGGAAAACGAAACTCAAGTAAAACTACGAAAACTACCAAAACTACGAAAACTACCAAAACTTGTAGAATTTGATGTTCAGTGAAATTCGAGGCCCCCTTCTATGCTATTGTCGACCCCCCCTTCATTCGCCTTATATTACGCTCAAATGAATAGCAAAAGCGAATGTCATATTTGTGAGTCAAAATGAAATAAAGAAGCCAACCATCGAAGCACAAGTAGACAGTGTTCAGCACAGGGAGGGAATGAGAGAGACATCGGGAGACAGACGACAATAACCGCGAGAGAGACTCATGAGAGCAGAGATGAGAGCCTTTGAAAGTATGTGTGAGATCGACAACAAAATAGAATATATGAGAGAAATAGAGAAATGCTTTTCTCATTGTTTGAGACCAGACTTTAAGTAAAGAACAGAATCGCTCACAGATAGAGACCGACGAGTGAAACGTCGAAATGAAATAAAATGAAATATAAAAAAGAATTCTTTAGTTTCCCCTCAAAAGCCTGAGTTTAGGCTGAGTTGAGTGGACTTTTAAAAATCAATACTTAGTTTTTACATCACTAACTAAAGCCGGATCTCATGATAATTGCAGACATACGCTCTCGCAGTTCACTCCACAGAACTGTAAATTTAGTACTTTTACGTATTTTTATATCTATCGCCTGCTGTGATGTTTCATTGAACACCTGAGTCTTGTGCTCACTCGTAGCACAAGAAATTTTAGTAAACGTTTATCTTAACGATCCATCGACTTAGCACAGACTCTGCGACACACACACATACACACACACACACATGCAATGCAAAAATGGTTAAGAACTGATTGCCAGTGCGGACGACACGCTTCTGCATTGCACTGACGAATACATCCAACACTTTGCGACGATTTACGCCCCAAACAAACCGAACATGAATTCTAATGCCACAAATGTTGACATTTTATGCCTTTTCTGGCATTTTAACAATCCTTATGAAACAACTTTTACTAATTGCGGCAAATCTTTACTAACATTTTATAACTTTTTCTTTTTGTTTCTCCCATTCCTCTCCTTTTGCCGCTCCTTTTTTCCGAATTAATCCAAATCAATAGTTCCATCCGGGAGTAATGGTTCGAACACTGCGGGGCCCAACACTAACCAAACTGCGTCTCCGACCAGTAGTGGACCACTTCAGCCACAGGAGTCTCTCCAAAACTTTGCTCAAACAGCACAACCTCAACAACAAATCGCTCAACAAACTACAACTTCGGCACAAATGAGTGGTCACAACAACAGCAGCTCATTCTATGCGGACACCAGTAATATGTACGGCACACCACTAAGTCTTCTACAACTTCCCCCTTCTATTCTACCGGAGATAACGAACAAATTGAATCAGATGGGGGTCAATAGTGTCCGTTTTATGCAAGATGGCAGAAACATCGAAGAACTCAGACCCGTAATCTCCGAATACGACTTTAAAATGATTAGCGAAAGTGATGTTGAGGTAGGCTTTACCTGTAAGAAGTGTCATATGACATATCCCGCAGAAGTCCTTTGTTTGGGACATCAAAGAGCCTCTTGTTTTGCAAAACAAAACTCTGATATAAAAGCGACCTTAAAATTAGTACAGATTTATATCGAGTGTCGGGTTTGTCGGGAAAAGTTTGGCTCAATTTTTGAATATAAATTCCACTGCGATTGTGATCGACATCGAAAAAGAACACAAAAACTAGAGATGACTAACACTACAACAAATACTACTTCAAATGCGATCACAACCAATGGACAGACTATAGCTTCTAATGATATAACAGCAAACACTTTGGCCGATATGAGCGGTCTTTTCATTAACGGAAACGATGCAAATCTATTAAATTACTTAACAAAAAATCTGAACAATTCGGGCGTCGCTTACAGTAATATAAGTGATGCCAACCATTGACAGCAATAATCCTAAGGTTTAATGAGAGCTTTGATTCGTCTTTTGATTAACAGACAATTGATTGCAAATAATTTGCTTTAAATGATTAATCAATATTACAAAAAGGGCTGACATATTGTAAGCAATCATTTAATGAGACAAATGTTTGCATCAATTAATTCCTAATTACAACTAAACTATTGTTTTGTATTTGTGTTTTCCTCCAATTAATCTAATCGTTTAACTAAACATTTGCGCAAAACGCGTAAGAATTGTATCGAAAATGCGCTGAAACACATTTTAGGAGTTCTTATTCTATCAGAAACTGTATATCAGGTTTGGGCCACAAAAGACTCCGATGGGTTCAGTGATTACCATTCAGTGCAGTTGTTGACACAAATGAGAGGACAAACCAAAATTGATTGCATATTATAATAATTAGAAAATTCTATTGATTATTGACTATAATATAAATGGAATCACAAATTATATAATCGTTTGAATTCCTATAAAACTAAATAATTTTTAAACTAATTTTAAACGTTCCTAAAAGTCGAGGTCTGTTTTTATAGAGCCTGAGAACGGCTCATATTCCAGGTTTGCAATCAATCTTTTATTTCTTGAGATTATTTAATCCAAACATAAAATTCAATGAAACGACTATTAGAGACACAAATATTTAATAAGACCTCAACTTTTTTTTATCTCAAACTAAACAAAAAAAAAATACTAAAGAAATGAAATACGATTTCCAACTGTTAAGTGAAACAAATTTAAACAAAACTATTAATTATTAATTACTAATTATAAATAGTAAACTATAAAATGACAAAAAAGTCATCAAGTTCCTGCTTTTTTATTACTGGAATACTTAAAACTGTATTAGAAATCAGAAAAAATTTATGATGCTCTTGATACATAATAAATATTATATATTGAATTGAAAGTTCCCAATAATTGATTTTGAATTTAGTTCTCAAAACAAATTAGTATTACATTAATTGTGTGATTCATTAATACGATTTAATTCTCATTTATTTTGTTATTTGTTTTTATTGATTATTCTTTTTTAATAAAAAAAAAAAGATTTTCGACATTAAATTCATGCACAAAAAACTAAATAAAATATCCATAATTATTGTAATAATTGTAAATGTCGTTTGTGTCGATCAGTCGATTGTTTTATTTTAGATGAACCGCCAAAAAGATGTTCTTTTAATGAACAAAAAAAATTATTAATGAATTTAATGTTTAGAATACAGAAAAAACTACATAAAAACAAAAAGTATATACTCTTCGACATTATATGAGATAAAAATTACTTTTCAAACAAAACAATTGTATTATTTATTATTACGAAAAAAAGCATTCCTCGATTAATGACTTAGTTATTAAGAATAACTTATTATCATTATTACTAATATTATATATCGATTGTACAATTGAATGAATATTTATAAAAAAACAAAACAAAACTCATCCCAATAAATAAATATATATACATCTATTAATTCAAAATTTATTTGAATCTATGGATGTATATATAGTATTGTTTTTGGGGAGACTTCCAGTTCCTATTGACAAATGATGCTATAATGCTATGAAAGTCCGATTTTGAATGAAAATAAAATTGTTTTTAAAAAAAAGCAAACTATTAAGCATTAGATGAAGAAAACTATTACTCCCATTCATTAATTATTATTATTATTATTATTAATTAATTAATTATTACGAACACTCCGGTGCTTTTGATTACGCAATTTGTTGATTATGTTTGTGTACATTTTGAGGTGCATTACTATTACTATAAGACATGTTGCGTGCAATATATCCGAGTAACAAATTCCTCTTCTCCTCAAAACCAACAAAAACTTTACTGGATTTGGTTCTCATTTTTTTCTGTGTTCTAACCCTAAGAGTCTAAACTTAATAATTCTTTATTTTGCTAAAACATATGACCTAGGTAACAATTCATTATGAGTTTGTAATTATTGTTTATTTATTTATTCTGATTATCAAAATTTAATTGAAAAAACTCTTAAGTAGTGTTTAGTGAAAAACATTTAAGAGTAGAATAATATAACTATTATTGTGAAACTAGGAGATCATGATATGATGGATAACTGTATCGGTATTACACACTAATTATCATGAATTACACAACAGACGAATAACTCTTAATTGTAACTCAAAAAAATCAATTTGTGTTTCAATTTTTCTTATTATATGTCATTTAATTGTAAAACCTTTGCATTTGTTCTTATGATTGTTTTAACGAAATTGAGTTTTACTGAAAAATTATTATTTAAAACAAATTTCAAAATTGAAAAACAGAAAAAACAGAAAAAACTATTATTATTGTGTTTATAAATAATTTTATTAACAAAAAAACAAGAAATACACGAAAAAACAAATGAATAAACGAATGTTTGCATTGAAAATAAGGCAAAAATAACAACAAAACACATACAAAATGAGTGGTCCGTTGAATGACATTTATATCGTCTCGAATTCTACCTCAGACTATGTAATAAGTAATTGAAAACCAAATTAATTCTGCACTTATTAATTATAAATCTGATCAAGATTAATTGAAAGTTCCTAATAAAATTTTCAAATGAAAGGACTGCGAATTTCAATTGATTCCTAGTTATATAATAATAATTTTATTAATTTAAGCAAGTTGAATTTATTATTTATATTAAACATTCAACTATTGCTGTAAATATTATTTATGTAGAGAATCACTGAATACTTATTTATTTGTTTATAATATGGATTTCAATTTTGAATAATATTTTGGTCTAATTTCTCATTCAATTTCTCATTCATCTGACTTTTGGTATCTCTCTTTCGGCAAATTTGTTGGCAAAGGGATTGAGCCGTTGAATGAACCGTTGACTGAACGCTTTCTAAGGGACTGGCCTTCATATTATGTTCATAATCACGACATTCAAGAAAAAAGATCTCTGATTAAAATACAGACTTATCTTAAAAATGAATTTTCCATCGATTTGTTGAAAATGTTTTGATTAAATTCTATTAGAAGTCATATAATTAAAGGGAAAAATTGATGAAAAGTGAAGACTTCCAGAGATAACTTCAGTGATATTTTCTGCCATTCATTCATCACTTTTTGCTTCATTTCATTGGTTCGCATCTGACTTATGATCAAAGAAAAAGTCCAAAAGATTTTTGAATTTTATGAAATCGTTTCGGATAAGTATTAATATTTTGATGTGTTTTGCCATTACTTCAAAAGCGCCTTACAGTCAAAGATTGCGGCCGAGGCTGAGGTTCTCTTTATTTGATTTCTTATTACCAATTAATGTTGTGAAGACGTACTACTCATACACTCATTAAGATTTGATAGTAATTGTCTGAATCGATAAATTTGTAGCCGTTATCCCAGTTATGGCTGTTTTTCGATGCTTTTAGTCGGCGCTCGAATGCACTACTTTTTGGCACAAAAGAATTCAATGAATATAACGTTTTCTTCAATAAAATTGATGATCGCCTGAAAATGAGATGATATAAATGCTAATTGAACTCTCCCTTAGACTCTCTCTCTCTCTCTCTCTCTCTCTCTCTCTC
>JAQIXI010000161.1:0-32704 GCA_034700165.1 Galumnidae sp. Gr-Ori-00277 | reverse complement strand
CAAAGTCTGACTGAGCGGTGGGTAAGTCTCTATTGACTACAATTCTATTAAAGTTTTGCATTAAATACTTATAAATATTTATTATTATAATTATTGATTAAAATATGATATTTTTGTTATAAAAAACTATAGAAACGACGCAAAAGCTTTAAGTCTCGCAAAAGCTCTGCAAAAGAAATCTATAAGTTTTGAGCGAAAAAAAAAGTTTTGAGTTTGAAGTCAAACCACAAAAAATTGCTGAACAGTCAGTGCTCTGACTCTGAGATAAACCAGTGCTTATTCCAGAGTGCAATAAAAGCTCTAATCTTAGCATTTTCTGCATACAAAGTAAGGCACATCACTTCGACCTCTTGACCCGTAAGTGCGACCCAACCCACTTCGGCATTGAATGCGGCGCTCATCCAAAACATTTGTGCGAACGGCATATAATAATAATAAAAAGTCAAACTTCAGACATATAATCATTAAGAGCTCTGGGCTTAAGGTTTGCAAATAATTGTGGAAATATAAGCCTCGCCTTAAAAAATGGGACGACCGGACCCGCAATCATAAGGACTGATCAGAACTCAAGAATAATCAAAACTGATTAGAGCTCAGCACTCATTGTTTGTGCATAACTTTCAACGGAACAGTCGTTGAAGTCATTCATTATCTGATGTCTGATTTGCAATAATTTGTGGCCAAAAAAATCGAATGCAATCAATGCATCAAAAAGTTTTGAGACTTATGGCCGCCATCTGTTCGACGGCTTTCCTCTACGTTTTTATCGGTTTATCACCGAATAATAGGTTTTATCATAACTACAAATATGCAAAAACAGTTTTTGTCGTAAACCCCGAACCGGAGCCTATATTTATCTCCAGTGAAGATACGCAATACACACAATTAGCGACTGTTTCAACCCTTCCCACAGCTATTCATCAAAGTTTGTCTTCAAATGACACACACATTGTCAACACAATTGAAACGAACTATTCATCAAAAATGACAGACAAATCAATTAAACCGTTTGTGTCGACAAAAGAAGACAATCATATTATAGGGGAAACTGTTGACGACTATCAACTAAACTGTGATATTCATATCGCAATGATTTTCACCAAAACTCGAAATTTCAACAAAAGTGAAGATAAGGTAAATCCCAATAAATCTATTGATGCAAAACTGTTGCGATCTTTGACTTCATTATCAAAATATATGAACCATAAAACACATAAAATTTGTATTCATCTCATCTCTAATAAAATTAGTGAAATCAGTGCCAAAATAGTCATCAAAAAAGTTTTGGACCAAAGATTAGATTCTGCGAAGAGTTTGCGATTCTATTTTCATGACATCAATAAAATCAATAGAATTATCGTTGATTTGTTGCCAACTCTTAAACGACATTTCAATTATAGACCCAATTCTTATTATTCTAATTCTTTGTTCTTTACTTCTTTGGCGGTTCACAAATACTTCTTAAATATAGAAAAACTAATATTCCTCGACATTGATATCCAAATAAATGTTAATATCAAAGAACTTTACGAAGAATTCGGCAAATTTAGTGCAGAGGCTCTGATTGGTTTAGCCTTTGATCAGCAGCCGGTATATCATCACATTCTTCATGAGTATCGCCACAAAATAGATCCAAATACAACCTTTGGATCACCACCTCCGAAAGGATGGCCCGGTTTCAATAGTGGGGTTTTACTCATGGATTTGAAGAGAATGAGAGAATCCCTTCTCTTTAATTCTTTACTCAATTCTCAGAAAATTGAAAGTCTTTGCAAAAAATACTTCTTTAGCGGACATTTAGGAGATCAGGACTTCTATACTTTAGTCAGTTTTGAAAACAAACCCTTATTTCATGTGATTTCCTGCAATTGGAACCGACAGTTGTGTCAGTGGTGGCGATATCATGGATACAGAGATATCTTCGATGACTACTTCCGATGTGATCTTCCAATCAAATTACTTCACGGAAATTGCAATTCAGCGCTTCCACCCCTTCGATGATATCTTATGTAAATAGACCTTGATCATTGATTGATTATTTAATATTTTAATTTAAAAATTTGTAAATAATTTGAAAAGAATTTGTAAATATCTATAATTTTATATATTTTTTTAGTTTTGTATAAATTGTTTCGTATTTTGAACTGAAATTATAATTAAAATAAAAAATTTATTGAAAACTTTGGTTTAAAGTTTAAACTACTTTTAAGATAATTTAAATGGTTTTTGGGAACAAATAAATCAAATGAATCGACGAATGGTTGAAATATGACACCTGTGCTGACAACCACTTATTATAGCGCCGATGACCCCAAAGGAAAGGGTAAAACACTCCGGGCTATGGGTTTGGCTAAACTTTTTTTTCTAAAACAATAATTATTGTCTTTAATTAAGTTTTTGTCAATCAATTGAACTCAAAATTAACTCAAGAACTGAACCAAACAAAGTGTATTGAGATAATTGCATACCTAGGTTATTTTGAATAATTGACAATAATTACTGGTTTATAATCTTCAGAAAATCCTGAGAAAACCAAGTTTACTATTAGCGGTTATCCATATAAAAGTTGTTTTGTAGACAATAGGTGTCAGTAGTTTTGACGGCATTTCAAACATTCAAAACAGAAAATCATGTCTTCGATCACTAAATTGGGTTTTGTTTTAAGACATTTAAACAAGTCTTCAATCAAACCATTTATCTCCAAATGTTTGATTAGACACTCGAATACTACTTCTATCTTTTGCAGACGTTTTTCAGATAATGTGGACAACAGTTCAAAGACGGGTAACGACTCTTCGCCGACGAAAGACATCGAAGAAATATTCCTTTTGCCAAAAGTGCAGACATTACTCAAACGATTGATTGGTTTCGATGAAAGTAAAGTATTCGAAGTGAGGCCCACATTAACTATGAAGACAAGTGAATATCGGTTTATGACTGACAACGAACTCAATTTGGTATTACTTTTTTTGGACAACATTTAGTCTAAACCCTGTTTTTCACCCATAGTTCGTAGAGTCGGCCCGAATAGAGGCCGAAGAAAAGCTGGCGATGCCTCCGGTGTTGAGGTCTAAAGAAGACAAAACGAGGATATTATCCAAAGATTTTGAACTTCAGGGATATATCGACAGTAAATTTATTTTCGTTGACTCGAGTCAGGGATATTCGGATCAGGTATTCAACTCTTAATTGAAATATTATCTGCAATTCATCTAATCTTATATAATATCTTTAAGACGCGTTTTATTGTCGTTCGCGAAACAAATGGTGTCTTACGTGAAGCCAATCGCGAAGAGAGATATAGAATGAATCAAATGTTTTTCCCAAAAGAGGAACGACTGATGGAAGTGCCGAAAATGTTTTACGAACCGCATCTGACAGTAATATCACAATTATCTCAAAACAAAATCTCTTGAATTCAATTTATTTAAAGGCAGTTCTGGACAGACATGAATACGAGTTTGTGTTGGAGAGGGCGTGCCTTCAGTTGGAACCCAATGATCCCCAATATATAGACATTTGTCAGAAGACATACGACCACATATCGGCTGCCAATAAGTTCGATACTTTGAGTGGGACCCGACATTTCGGTGCTCTCAGTTTCTATTTGGCTTTCAGTCGAAAAATTGATAATTTATTGAATTATTTTATTCTAAACGAATGCATTAGTGAAGCCTCAGATTTGTGTCAACTCTTTTATGTCATTCATTCAAATGATTCACAACTTCTGTCAGAAATTGACTCCGAAATCATCGATTCATTAGATTTAGTTAAGGTTTGAGTTTTTATAACTTTTGATAAACTCTTAATACAATTCTTAATTTTTTTTAGAAATACATAAAAGAAGAATCAATAGAAAAGGGAATTCTTGAGCTCTCGCTTCAGAAATACGAAGAAATCCAAAGAGAGAAGTCATCCCAAATCGAGACCATTGAAAGAGCGCACGGAATTAAGTCATGATTCAATAGATGTGTTCAAATGTCTAAGTCATCGTCGGGATCGTCTTCATCGATGTCATCGTTTTTATCGAATTCATAGTAAACTGTACTTTCGTTGTCTGTTCTGTAATTAAAGAACAAGAGTTAAGACAATTTTAAAAAGTATATAAAAGTCTATAAATACTTAATATAAGGCAATATTAGACTATTTTTAGCCTCCAATTCATTGTCCTTAAGGTTTAGATTAAAGGGTAGGTTCTGAGTCGGGTCTATTGCTGTCGGAACAGAAGTCTGTCCTTTGTTTGTCATGACATCGATTTGATTGTCTTTTACGTATTCAACCATAAAATCATTAATTTTGAAGAATTCCATCGATTGTTTAATAGAAAAGTGTGTCTTTCGATGAGGTTTTCTTTGTCTTATAATTGCTTTAAAACAAATGTCTCGACTTTTATCAGATTCTGTGGTCAAATGGATTACAGAATGAGACAAATATTCAATGGATTCACAGACATATGTTGAGTGAGAGTCTACGTGAAGGACACAAATTATTTGTCGAAAACGATTAGACAATTGGTTTAAAAGTCGCGAGACTTCATTCAAAGAGTCCACTAATAAAAGTGGTGTCAAAGAATCGATTAAAACAATTGACTCTTCGCTCAAATCCACTAAAGATTGCATCAGATGTTGACTGAAGTTGGAATCAATTGAGTCATATTTGCTGAAGAAATCTATTATTTTGATATCAGTTCTCTTGTCATTAGTTATTGGTTTACGAAAAGACAAAAAGAGATCCAAAAACTTTTCGATGGAAACGATATTTACATCAAATTGTTTGAGTCTATTGTAAACTAAAGACTCGATTAAAGGCCAAGAATTTGATCCCAAGTGATCGCATATCAGTATAAATCGCGAACTGTCGACAGTTGTGACCAGTTTTGACAACAATTTATTGTTTGGTAAAACATTCATTTCTTGTTTCGAATAAATTGAATCGTTTATAAAGTTGATGGATAACTTTTACAATATTCAAAAAACTGTAAACAAAAATTTAAAAGCCATGAGTTTTACCTCAAACATGTGTTCACTTTTTTGACTCGAAAAGTGGTGCCACTTATTGACTGAACCATTAATTCTTTAACTTTTGATAAATCGATTTAAATATTTAAAAGTTTACATAAATTCAAATATTAATTCAATTATAAATTTAAATATTTATTCAATTAATTTCATTAAGAAATAAAACCAATTATTAGTTAACAATTAATATATGATAATAGAATTTAATAACTTTTTCAGTTGCTTTTAGAACCTTTCAATAGTTTTTTTTGTACAAGAGTATATCTAGTGTGGGAGCACCCGGAGGTCCAGGGTTCTTATTTTTCTCTCAAATAAATAGAATTATAAATTAATCATTTAATGCAATTAAATTATTAATTAAAATATTTCATATAAGATATCAATACTTTAAATCAATTTTGCAATTATTTATCACTTATTTATTGTAAGATTCCATTTGAAGAGTAATCTTGGTTTGGGAAGAAAGGTAATTATATTAAATAACTAATGAGAGTACATTAATACGAAAAATAAATCTTTAAGTTTTGTTTATTAGTTCACAACTTTGGGAACTCATTATTCGTTAATTTTGTGATTTAGTCCTTTAAGATGACTATCATTTGTCACTTTTCCGATAAATTAACGATAATTTAATGAACTCATTCTTAATTGAAAACAAACACTTAATTAAAGAGTTTATAATAACGAATCATTTTTATTATCAAAAATAAAATTCTCATTAATTTTGACTCAAAACAGATGTAAATCTCAATAAATTTCCCAGAAATCAATCGAGAAATCAATGATTGAAAGGACTAATTGATTGAATAAACTTACCCTGATAATATTTTATTAATGGTTATGTTTGGGCTCATAGTTTATACTCAGTTCTCACAGTTTTCATCTGAATCATAATCAATAAGTAAGGTATCATAAATTTTGAATCATAATCCGGGTTCTTTTCATAATTTTTCCTTAAAATGTAAAATAATTATAAAAATTTTGTATTTTTATATTCTATGAGTAAAATACTTTTGTAATTAAAAATAATTTTCAATGAAATCTGATTTCATTTAGTATTAGTTTGTGGTCATTTTAATTCACATTTAATATAAAATGTGTTGTCTTTGGTTTTAAAAAATTAAACGAAATTCTACTCAAACCAAAGTCACAGCCATTTCAGTTCAGGTTCAGTGTCTGAAGATCCCGAACTTTCATTAGCACAGGATATATGTCTGTCCACTTACCGGCAAAATGAAAGAGCAATGAAAGAGCACCTGAAAGTGAGTATCTATCAAATGTTCCTATAAATTGCTCCTGATAATTTTTTTCCAAAACCTTTTAATCCATTATTAGAGTTGAGGTCTAGAAATAGATTGACTCAAATGTAACGAAAATCTCATTAAATTTCTAATGATTTTTAGGAAATAATTTCTCGATAAGAATAAATTGAAATAGAGATGTTTCCTACATTTCCTGTATTTCTAGCTAGGTGAAATCTCGAAATTATAAATTTTTGTTTAGTCTTTGTATAAATGGATTTGAGTCTTTTTTTCAAAAAAAAAGACGAATCAAAAGAGTATTCATTAGTTTAATCATAATTTCAAATGATATTAATTAATCAAATCTAAGATTGAAATCATTAATTGATGTAATGAGCAGTGATTTTATCATTGATTACACATTCAATGAATTATTTAGGGCTTAAGTATTATCCTTTAAATATTGTTTTAAACTTTTGATTATTTGATAAAATAAATGAAATTAAAGTTTAAGGGATTATAAAAATAAAATACATTTCAAGGGTTTGTCCTTAAAGTTATAATTTTTTTCAATTATTCTGAGTTTTATTTCAAAAGGGTTTTAAATTCTCACAAATATTTAATCAAAGCTTTTCATCAAATTATTGGTATTTTGAGACAAATCTTGTTTTGAGTCTAAAATTCTAAAGAAAAACAAAACTATAAATTACTTTTAAAATGAGTTTCCTTTGAAAATTATCAGCTCTTTTTAAGTGAAATTTTTAGAGAAAAAATGATCTAACTCATTATTTTTAATTACCTTAATTTTATTTGTTTGTCAAACTCATCCAGTAAGTGATCATTTGATATTTGGTTCCTAATGTCAATAATTTCTTGTAGAATAGGGTATCTATTTTTAACGTATCCTACATCTATGAGAATAGCCAGGAGCAGTTTGGTCAGATCTTGATAATTGAGGGACTTTCCGGTAAAGTTCCCCCGTGGCAAACCTTATTAGATAATTATGAACTTATTTTTGCTTCTTGACAAATTACTCTGATTACTTTACTTATCATAAATTAGTTGAATTTCATTGAACTAATCCTTTGAACTTTTCAACGATTTTTGTTTTGCAAAAATTAAATCCAAAAAAATAGTTTACTTAAGATTTATTCGGATAACTTTTATTCAAATCGAATGTAATTATCATTTGTTTTTTCAATAAAAACTAATGAATTTTTTTTTTCTTCATTCGATTAAAATCCGTTTTCCATATATTTTGTGATTTTTCTGTTTTTGAAAATTTTGTTAAAAGAAAATCTTCTGAAGAGATATTAATAAAAGTCATAAATATTTTAATGAGTAATTAAGAAGTATTTCGATTAATATGTATTTTGCAATAAACTAATCATAAGATTTATTCTGTGCTATAAAAACCATTTGATTTGAAATTTTAAAAAAGAGATATTTTCAGCCAAAAAGTGGATAAAAGGATACATTTTTAAACATTAATTCAAAACGTAAACTCTTTTTTGAATGAGTTTAACGTCAGATATAATGCGATTCTTATCATAAAATGAAATTTAATAAAATACTACTGAAAGCATATCTCAATTCAAATACATTTCCATAAATTTGAGAAAATCTTCATTTATTTATTAATTGTAATTAACTTTTTTCAGACTTTTGGCAATTTTTCAATCAGTTTTTCAATTAATTTTTCAAAATCCTTAGCCCTTTTCTTTGCCGCCTCTATCACCTCCTCGTGGTTGGCCTTCTCTTTACATTCGTAATCTGAGATACATTTATTGGTAATTAATGAGAAACCGACCACTTTTAAGCCGCAGTGATGGGCAACAGTCACTTCGTGGGCAGTACTCATACCTTAAAGGATTAAAAAGTATTAAACTTCTGATTAATTAAATAAATTAATTGAAAATTTAATTAAGAATAGGACAGACCGACGGCATCGCCTTTTTCACAAAGAAATCTGATTTCAGCAATTGTTTCATATGCGGGCCCACCGATCATAATATATGTGCCCTCTTTCATAAATGAGGTCAAATTAAGTTCTTTAGCGCAATATTTGGCGACTTTTATTAGGTTTGGGTCGTATGCGTTACTCATTGGAGGAAATCGCGGTCCCCATCGCTCGTCATTCAGTCCTCGAAGTGGACTATTGCCGGCAAACGCGGGTATATTAATCTGATCTTTGATTATCATAATATCGCCGACATTGAACTCTTTGTTAAGACCTCCCGCGGCGTTCGTCACAATCAGAGTCTTAACGCCCAACAGTTTCATTACCTTTGAATACAGAATACTTTTTTTAAAAATTGATTTCCTTGTTGAGAGCCCATACCCTGACAGGCATTGCGCATTTGGCCATTGAGTGGCCCTCATAGGGATGAAACCTGCCTTTCATGCAGACCAGACTCACTCCTTTTAAAGTACCGAAAACAAGACATCCGCTGTGACCGACCACTGCATTCAAAATCAATAACTTATTATTTAACGTCAAAGTATTGCAGATTATTGATAGATATACCTGTGCTGACGGGAAAGTTGGGTATTTTGGCATATTCGAATACATTCTTATCTGATAAGAGATCAGCCAAACCACCCAAACCTGAACCACAGATAATGCCAACAGTGGGTCGATGTTTAGTCCTCTGCAGCAAAAACTTTGCGATCGATTCGATCTCTTCGTAATCATAACTTTAATTCAAAACAAATATTTAAATATGATATCAATAATACAATCAAAAGAAGGTAGTGCTCAAAGAGAAAGAGGGGAAGGGTTTCTGTTTGTTTGACTACAAGAGTTGAGCCCAAAATTTGACTCATAATTTATATAAAGTATTGAAAAAATAATGTTTTAAATTAAACTAATTTTCTAAATATGGCGTTAAATACGGCATTAAATTATATGTGTTTTAATCGCTAAATCAAATGAAGGATTATTTAATTGATTTTCTCTTATTTGAAATTTATTTCAATAGATAAGGAAAAATGGTTTTTCTCGCCTCTATTCAGATACAGAACCACTTTTTTGATAATTTATTCAAAACCAGAATTCAGTTAATTTTATTCTTTCCTTAAAATTAATTTTCAATTTGACTGAGTTTTCAGTTTTAAAATATTAACTTTAAGTCGTCTTTTAGCGAATTAAATCATTCAACATTGATAAATGAGCTTGATAATTTGAATTAATATGTTTTTATACTAATACAGTCATTTTGAAGCCTAAAAATGATGAAAATATCAATTTATCAAAAAAATATTTTTCATTCGAAACAAGTCTACCATTTGTTAGTGTTTTGCCAATGAATTCACTGTTTGTGACAATCATTTACTTAGAAGTTGATTATTCATTTCTTGATATCTATTGATAATTATGTGAATAATTGTTGAAAAACAACTTTAACTTAATTTAGATATTCCTAGAAATCGATTAAATTATTTTTTTCTTTGATTTTATCTAAAGAGAGATAATTCTTAACTTATGATTGAAGGGAAGCCTTTTTTCTGAAGTATTGCACAGAAATCAGGAATCGATTGAAATATATTTATCACATCTGATAAAACGGTTCGGATCTAATTTATTATTAAATATTCAAAAAGATTAGTCTCAAAGAACAAACTAGGACTGAATATTAGTGCTATAAAGGTATAATCAGTTGACATAAATCATAAATATTCTTGATAATAATTCTGATGAAAACAAGAGGCGATGAAAAAGTACTGCAATATATTTCAGATAGTGTTTATTTTTGCATGATATTTTAGCAATATTTCAGTAATATTCCCTAGATAAGTTATGATATAAGATGTATTGCAATATAAGATCTCGAAGAATCAGATAATAATCGGATCATAAGTTTGTTTTTTTATGAGCGGAAAAATCAGAGAAAAAAAGTTGTTTATCAAACGATAAACATTTGAGAAAAAAAATTTATATAATTTTCTTAAAAATTTTCTTATCTATCATTAGGTTTGAGAATAAAAATGACTGAAAAAATATCTTTTCAGTGTTAAGATAATATCAATGGAGAGAAAAACATTAAATAATTTCTGATTTTAATCAGATTAGAGACAAAATATTCAGAGTAGAAAAATCAGAGAATAATTCCCTTCAATTGCTTACTATTGAAAAGATTCTTATTTTTATTGTTTTGATATGAATTTTATTATAAATATATTTTTTCTCACAAAACATGGAGTTTACTATCAGTTTAATTGATTTCTTATAAGTTTTTCATCAAAAAATTAATTCAATGACTTTTCTGATAATCTGAGAATATATTTCAAATTAAGATTTCATTAGATTTATATCTATTTCTTATAAGAAAACATCTCTTTTTTCCTCTTTGAATATGAGATGAATTCATGCGATGAATACTAACAAACGTTTTATTCATTAAAAAAATTGTTTCAAAGCTTTAATCCTATTTTAATGACTATAGTTTCACATAATTTTAGGGGTAATTAATTAATTAATGAGTTAATCGATAATATGTGGAAGACATCAATTATCTCAGACTTACCCAAATTCCTGACTCTTTATTTGATTAAACAAATTTTGGAACTTATATTCAATATTATATTCTTTATTTAAATGATCCTTTAATTTGATCCTATTCTCATCCATAGCTATATTGTTAACCATCTCTTCATTGACTTCCGAATATTTACTCGACATTATTCTTAACAAATGAAAACTTATCCGAAAACTGACTTCAAGTCAGAGTCGAGACTATTTATACTGTTTTTGTTTGAAATTAGATTAAATAACAAACAAAATACAGTCAAAACTCATTTCAGACAATTTCTTCGACTATGACTATGGGCTCAAACAGAATACTTGAGATAAAACTATTGCAGCCATTTGTTAGAAAGTGAGCTTGCCTCAAATACTCGGAAGTACACTGAATATAAAGTAACTAGCTGATAAGAAGACCCATTATGGGTTAACACTAAACAAAAACAAAAACTTTTATCGAATATAATAATTCCATATAAATCATAGCTTAGACTTTATGGGGTCTGACATAAGAATCATAAGATTTCGGAAGAATTTCTTTTTGTTTATTTAAATTTCGATAAATAAATGATATATTCTTGGCAGTGACTTCAATAGATTTTTTCCCTTGAATATAACACTTTTGTAAAGGTAAATACACTCGTTTTGATTTATAATCCAATGATTTCAGTATTTGTTTGGAATTTATTTGGATTTTCGTTAAAACAGTTGTAATTAAATGTTTACTAAAAGTGAATGAATGAAATGATTTCTATTTTTGCTTTGAATGTAAATCCAAATAATTATTAAAAGAAAATAAAAATAATTGAAATCTTTGACTCTTTTCCAAATAGTTATTGAAATCAAACAATAAATTGCAAATAAATACTAAAATAATCGAATTATAAACCAAAACGAGTGTAAAATAATAATTAGTTGTAAATTCATCTGATTTTGCATTTTTACAATTTATTCCTTCAATTGTTGAGACAATATTTCAAAATCAAATGAAATTTAATTTTGAAATAAATTTAAATATTCAGTGGTTTAGAAAAAATATTAATCTAATTATCTTATAAATATCAGCAAGCACTTTGAAAAAAACAAGGACTAATTGGAAAATTTTAGAAAAAATAAAATTTGAAAATCATTTCATACAAAAGAAAATAAAAAGTTTTTCAAATTAAAAGCAATTTTAAGCACAATTTTATTGAACATTAAAGAGATAACCGAAAAATTATCAATTCTTGGGTAAATTTTTCTCGTTTTTTAATGCTATTTCTCCGATCAGTTTTCAAATATTTCTTTTTCTAAACTCAATCTTTTGAAATATTTGGTCGTTATATCCATTATATCCTTTATATCCGTTATATCCCTTATATATTAATAATTTTAGTGACAAATGAAGTCATTTTAAACTAAGGCAAAACCAATTGACCACATTTACCAGATGGAAAATATGAACTAGCATATTATTTTACGAACTTTATCTTGATTTTAAACTAAAAAATGTTTTACTCTTTCGATATTCATTATAAACTTTTAGATAAGAATAGATATTATCAAACATGAAATCCGAACCATTTTCTGGTTAAGAAAAGACAAGATGTGAACATATGTGAGAAAATTGAAATACTATTTCTACTGAATTCAGAGGAATAACACCAGAGAGAGAACTCCAAAGTAAATACCGAACACCAGAGCGGACTCCCTCTAAGCCTCAGATGTATTTGAATTCCGATTTGTGTTTTGATAATTATTTTTTCCCAAATAATTTTGATTAATATTTTAATGAGAAATGAATTTCAAAATTTTAGATAACTTTTTTTTCTCAATTGACCATGAACGTGATATTGAAAGTCTTTTACTGATAAATTAACTGGAATTATTAACTAATAGCTACGAGGAAATTCTTGTTTTAATTAAGAAGGATCTTTTAGCGAAACAGTATTACTCCAAAAAATGTTATTTAAATCTCTAAAGCGATGGCTTATTTTGATGGCTAATTTTGAATGAAACATAGCTGGGTTAATTGAATAAATTACAACTTGCATTAAGCCACAATTATCAAATTGATCTATTAAGTTTTAAATTATAGTTTTAATTGAAATTTTTTAATTTACTACAGACTTATAACAAATATTATCTGAATTTGATTTTATTTTATCGAAGAGTTTTGTTCCAATAATTTAAATAATTTTTTGAAAATTTGAGGTCAAAGTAATTAAAATTAATATTTGTTGGCATTTGATAACTAATTAAGAAATTTGAGAATTATTTAAGCGAAGCATTTATTTTTCTTATTCATATTTGAGCTATGTAAAAAAAAATAAGAATCAGATCTTGTTAAAAATAATTCAATATTCGAGTTATATATTTTTTTTGCTTTTTTTTCTTCAAGAGATCTAATGGTTTTGATAACAGAAATTATTTGAGATTTCCATTAACTATATCTCAATATTTATGATTCAGTATTTTATTTGTTTTAATATTACATTAGTTTTCCGTTTTTTCACTAAAAATATCCTCAAAAAATGCATTATTTAAGAAACGTCTGATAATTATGATATTCAGATTGAATATAATGTTCTCTCTATTTCTCTCCCTCTCTCTCCACTCACTACTCACTCATCCAAATTGCATGAATTTTTCAATTGATTATCTTAACGTCAATTACAGATAAATTGTATAAATTAATGCAAAAAACAATTATCTAAAGAGAAGATCAAAATTATTTGATATTCGGACAAAATTTTACTTAAAATATTTCAAATATAAGATTCAGATTAAAATATTTTTACATAAATATAATTTTATAAGAGTTCCTCAAAATTTGAGCGAACTTTCAGCCAATTCTCAAATGACTCCAAAAGTACTGTAAAAAAACATTGAGAACATTCCCACCGAAAAGTAGTTAACACTAATTCTAATGTTTTAATACATTTTTAACAGGGATTTAATAAACCCAAGGATGTTTTGATGGGCATATACAGTATATGATATACTAGATCAAATATTTGAAAAGATAATTAACCAGAAGAAACCAGCCTAAGTCTCATGGCTAACCTTGATCATTAACACTTAGGCTCATATTTAACGTTAAATCAATAATCGAGAAAAAGAAAATTTTAACGAATAATTAAATATAATATCAAATAAGTTTCAGACTTTAATCGTGATTAGAATTCCAGGTTTCAAATAAAAATCATTTAACGATAAAAATATTCATAAAATAATTTATTTGGAAATTATTGAAGATTTAGATACTTTTTAAGGCATTTCAAGCAGTCCTGCCTTTCAGACATCCAAACAGAAAAAGAAAATGATTTTTATTTTCAATGATTATAATAATAATAATAATTATCTTAACTTTCAATATATAAATATGCAAATAGTCCTCAATTACTATATCTGATGATTGCTTTTGACGTCACAATGAAATCAACAAAAATAAATGAAAATTTGAATAATTTTTAGTAGTTTTTGCTTTTATTGATGAATAAAAGAGTCGTTTTAAAAGATTTGAAACTTTCAAAGATTATCAATCAATTTATATAAAACAAATAAAAATCTTTTACGGATTAATATCTAAAGGAATGTCTGATAATTTTTATTATTATTTCCTATACTTTCAGCAAAATTTTCAAAGGAGTAGTCGTTTTTTGACACAACAGTACAACAGAAAAGATATAATTAAAAAAATATATAAAATATTTTCAATACTGACTAATGTTTTAAAGATTTATTTTCGCGTTAATTACTTTACATAAAAGTGTATAAACTATAAAATTATTAATCAATTCATAAAAAATTGTATTAGTTTTACAGGAAAGCCCTAAAAAAGACTAACCCTTCCTTAAAAATACCTGTAGATACTAAATGGTAAATGGTTCAGGGCAATTGTTTGACAACATAATTATACATTAAAGGGGAGTTTCTAACAAATTATATAAATTATGAGAGCAATCGAAGAGTTAATTAATAAATAAGGTTTTCTTTCGCAGCAAATAAAACAAAATGTAATTTTCTTTTGCTTTTAAATAAAAAACTTATGAATCAAAGTCTGATTACATACCCGTCTTTTATCGGCTGATTTCCGCTCATATTTTGCTCTTTTTTTCTAATTATTACTTATTTTTGTCTCTAATTGGAATTCAGTGATTCTTTTATTGGTAATCAGTTATGTATTCCCCGATTGACGGCTTAATTAATCGCAAACTCTAATTGAAAGCGGCTAAGCTATTGAATACTCGAGTAAACTTTATTCTTAAACAATTGAATCACTACTAGTGGTAAGAATTGTTTTTTCTTCTTTTTATTAAAAAACAGCCAAAAATTCTTAACGACACGAATAAAGGTTTCGTTTCGTCTAATTTTTATCAGACTATAAATGATTAAATTATGTGTAATAAAGAGACCATAAAATCCCATAATTTCTTATATCGAATGCAATTAAAATTAGTAAAACTAAATATAAAACAATAATCAGATTTTGCACTCAATATAATAATTATTGGAAGTCTAAAACCAAGTTTATTATTATTATATAAAATATATATTATTATATAAAATCATTATATATTTTTATAATTATTATACAATTATTTGACTTTTAAATTATATGTATATATATATAACTTTTATTTAGAAAATTGATCATGATCTAATAAAAAATCATAGAAAATATATTTCTAATAAATTAGTAAAATTAATATCAAAGTTAAGCTTATTATTAGCTAAAAGTATTTTCAGCTTTTGATTGATTGCATATAAATCTATGGAAATATTGAGATATAATATTAAGAATCACTTTTCAATTCTTTGAATCACTTTAACAAAAAAAGTGGTGAAATAAAAGATCAAATCAAAAGATAACTAACATTTTGAAGCCTTCGCTCTGTTTTTTCCCACTTCTCTAACGTTTATTTTTATTTCATTTGAAACAACGAAAATATTTTAATATGCAAAACAAATTGATCTAGGTTAAAATTGTAAATTTAATCTATAAGCTATTGCCACTTGCAGACACTTAACACTTGACAAGTGATAATTCGGGTAATTAACTAGTACAAATATTTAACGAAAAAAACAAAACTTTACATAAATATAAAATATAATTAATAATTAGTATTAATAATTAATAAATAAAATGTTAACTAAAATAACATTTTATTGAAATTATTCCAAACGAGTGATTGATATCAGTAATCAAAATGACATGATTTCTATGGGAAATGTTAAATGAAGCTTGTTACTTTATAAATTAATATGTTCTAAATATCTGAACTGTCAGCTAATAATACATAATCAAGATAATCTTGGTCATTACTTAGAAAAATTCCTATAATTACCAGGACTTTGTTTGAAAGTCCAAAGTGTTTAATGGACTGGAATTTTGATAACCCCAGAGATAGTGTTTTTGTCGCAAACATTGTTTGGAAAATAATAAAAATTATTGCGAAAAATACCTTTAATTTTGATAAAAAATATTTTAATAATTGCTTTCATTAATGATCGGGAGATTTCTCTCAACCAAATTGTCTTCTCTCAACCAAATGCCATAAAATCTGGTGATTTCGGGATCAAAGTTTCGATTGTCTTTATTATCTTCTAATACATCACTGTTTGAGATCTAAATTATTAAAAACTAAAAGTTTTATTAATCGAATGCATTCTTTGCGGTCGAGATATAAGTTATGATCTGATAATAACAACAATAATAATAATAATAACAATAATCATAAAAACAGTTAAAAGAAAACGTTTTTCCCCTCAAAAGATGTTATCATTTGATTTTTAAGACATTGAATATCGAGACTCAATTTATTGTAGTTTAAATAAGAGTTGCGCAAGATCAATTTATTCTCAAGGATATTTACATAATAAGCGAGTTTTCATTTTTTGACCTAAACTTCAAACACAATTAAAATTAATAGGAATATAAAACAAGTATATAATGTTTTTTAAGTAAATTTCCAGTAAAATTACTCTTGCAAATATTTATTAAAATATAATTGGCTACACTTGAATTAAACTTGTACATTTCATATTTGGCACAAATGTCAAGAACAGTTATAGTTGAAATTCAATGTTAAATAAAAAGAAGAATTCAATTATCATTAGACAATCATTTAATCGTTTGTTAAAAGGGTTTTCATTAATAAGAAAAAAAGTATAACAAGTTTTTCACAGGAATTTCAGATAACAATCTATTCTCTCGATAACTAATAATTCATTTATTCATATGTTTGCCAACAATTTATTTTCTTCGACTAAAACTTAGTTCAATTGAGAGGAAAAATAAAAAGTTTAACACAATTTAAGCGAAAACAATAAATTCTTTGACACAAAATTCTCTTTTCGTTTTTCCATTCAAGAAAAGGTACGGCATTTCAACAAACAAATACCTTTTTCTTATCATTACTTCTAATCTATTATTCACTCTTTTATCAAAAGTTTTATGCAATTAATTGGAAAGACTATCACACGCTTTGATTTATATTATATAAAAAGCCCATGGTGATAATAATAATTATTATTATTATTCATTAGAACTCTTTTAGGGTTAACCATAAGAAAACTTTCTCAACAGTAAAAAATAAATGAAATTCTTATATCTTTTTAATCTCACATCTCCTTAAAGACAGACATGGATTGACCTATTCCCAAGCTATATACACAGTGAACAGCCTTGTTAACAGTTAGCTTGATAATTATTTATATTAGCTAATAGTAGTTCTCCGAATGACTAAATGTTTTTGCATGAGTTGACGCCTACAGTCACCGAAACCATTTTAAATATTTTTAACCACTGATTAAAATACATAATTTAAAGAAAGAAAAAACTGTTAATTATTACAACAAACGAGTCTTTCATTTATATACGAATGAAAAGCACAGTATTTATCGATTAATTAAAAGTCACTTAAATTGAATAATAATTGGATAATAAGGAAATAAATTGCGTTTAAAACTAATGAAAAAATAATAACACAAAAAACTGTTAGTTTAAGAACCACTAATCAAACACATATACGAGTGATGTCTTACCCCAAACAGAGTTAGCACAGAATAATTCACTTGAAAATTATATTAATCTGAAGGAACAGCGCTTTTGTAATAAATTAGAGTTTTTTCACATTCTTTAGTCAAAAGAACGCCTCAGAAGAGAACATTTTGAAGGATATTCTGAAGAAAAAGTAATTTATCTTTGAATGCAATCATCAGAATAGTGATGGTATTCCTTAAGATAATTCTGATTCCGAGTTTTGATCTAAAAATGTTCTTTAAGAGCAAAAATTATATTTTCTTTTAGTTTGATTTCAAATCGCGATAATTGCTCTGAAGTTACATCAAAATTATAGTATTATTATTATTATTATTATTTATCAGCAAAATTTTAGTACTGGTGCCACTTATCTATCAAAGCCATTAACCCGGGTATCGCCAAAAATGATAAAGATTTTTCTCTTTTAGTATATTATGACTTTTATGTGATATATATATAAATTATTTATTGGAAAACTTTTCTTTATTTTCGTTCAGATTTTTAATTTTATTTATTCTAAATTAAGACATCTCTCTCTCTCTCCCCTCTCCCTCTTCCACAACTTGTAATCCAGTTCATTTGTCAGAGAGTGAATGAATGAATGATTGCGAGAGAGAGAGAGAGAGAGAGAGAGAGAGAGAGAGAGAGAGAGAGAGAGAGAGAGAGAGAGATCAGGAAATTGTAATCAATTATACTTTGGATGTAATTTAAAAGTATAAAGAAATGTATGAAGTAAAATGTATTAGGTTAATTTTTGAAACTACTTTTATTAAAGTGATTAGTTTAATATATAATAGAAGATATGCGTAAATATACTCATTATATCACAATTTTTCTTTGATTTTTCCACAGATTTTAAACTTTTCTTTTGAAGTCAATTAAATTAATATATTTTTCTTTTGCTTCAAAATATTCTTATCGTTAATTCATTTGCAGATAAAATATAATCTTATTTTTCAAAGAAAAATACGTTTTTTGCTTATCTATCATTCAGTTCTGCCAGAGTTTAGATAATTCACCACAAAATTCAACTGATTGAGGAAAGGGGTGATACAGACAGAAGACTTGCGACTAATGAGTGAGTAAATGACATTCTGATCAGATTCTAAGCAGTTCTCATCACATAAACTAAAGTCAAAAATCTTTTGAGGAGAAGTTAAATGATTTGGTTATCCGTTTTGATAATCAATTTATTAACACATTTGAGGACTTTATTTCATTAGAAAAATCATTCAATTTATTAGTAATCCTTTTAATGACATTAAAGTCAAGAATTACTCTTTTAAATCATTAGATCCTTAAATGTTTATGTGATGAGCAAGGACATTTGTAAGGGGTTGAGTCAGAGGCCCAAAATATGCTCCAAAAGTCAATAACAAAATATGACGAAAGACTTTCCAGACTTTGTTATTGATTACTGATTAATGTTTAGTTGAGTTTCGATTACATAAATATCTACACTTTTTCTTTTTATTAAATATGGGCTAACCCTGTTGCAACTGTTCGAATTTAAATTGTATCTTGGAAAAAAATCATTAGTGAGTTACGCCCAGAACTGGCAGTTTTTTATTTAGTGCTCTAAATCTTATCGAAGATATTTCTTCAGAAATCATTAGTCAAATATTCGTCTATTAAAAGATATCTGGATTCGATATCAATTTAGTCTGTAATCTTTGCCTAGAGCTAATGGAACATTGATAACAATCTTTCATATCCTGCGACGAATTTTCGTTAAAATTTAGACTAAACTCCTATTGCGTGTCATTTCCTCCGAGGCTTTTCTCTTAAGATTTTTTTCACTTAAATAACAGCTTTTATTTGAAGGAATAACTCAAAAGTCAGTTTCAATTTTGAGGGAAATTTCTTTTCAATTAAACCAAAACTTATTCATCAAATGATTATTAATTAAAAAACAGTGAACTTTCAACTATTAAATTCAAGTAATGCAGTTAATTAACGTCATTATAGTTAATCATTGGTGAAAATAACCAAGATTATTTGGCTATCAATGCGGCACTAGTTCCTTTCCTTTTGATCCTGTTCATACCAGTTATTGATGAATTGATAATTTTTAGAAAATTTTAATATAAATTTAATAATTAATTAATAGATTAATTAATGCTTTAAATATCTGAAACTATTTATTAATTCCAAAAAATATAAATTAATTTCTCAACGATTTTCGTTTAATGACCGACAAAATAATCAAAATTGTTTTTTTGGGCAAATTCTTAGTCTAGTTATTAGACGGATCCCTATTCCAGTCCACAGATATGATATACCATTTAGATATCGACAACAGATTCTATTTTATCTAAATTTCAGATTTTAAAGTAATTTATTTTCATTTATTATTTTACTCTCTTTTCTTCCGATTTATTGCAATATTTTTCACTAAAATTCTAAAGAAAAACAAATTCTAATTTAAATGAAAAAATGCTTTAAATTAAATATTTTAAAGAATATCTTTGAAATTTGTCTCCGAGTGTCTAAACTTTTATCTAATTATTGTTTATCTGAATCTTAAGAGTAATTATGATCACTGATTCTCAGCCGACAGAGATTTTATGGACGCGTTTAGAAAATTATTATTAGATTTCATCCGTTCAGTACGTATACCAACAAATACATAGAATATATTCTTATCGTAAATAATAAAGAAAAAAACAACCAAATTGTTCTAACTTTGGAACACCTGGTTAAAGGCATTTAACCTTTGATCATAGTCATTTTCCACAGCAAAAAAAATAGTTTCAATAAGGTTAACTAATAATAAAATCAACCTGCAAAAATAGTTGACGTACCGAATGAAAAGCACATAATTCTTAAATCAGATATTCTTATATAAAATATAAAAATAATATATTTTGTTATCAAGGTTTTAGTAGCAGAATCATCTAGTAATTAAGAAAACTCGATCCTAACACTTAATCTAATGAACTCAATTAATAAAATTGATATAAAATCTCATATTTTATTTGTCCGATAAATTAATGGCAAATATTTCATATTTATATCTCGTTTTGAAAAAAATTCATCGCAAAACTCGTGAGAATCAAAAACTCTTTAAAAATAGGAAAAGGGTTTCAAAAGTTGAAAGACATTCGTTTTTAAAACATTTATCGCGTAATGACTTAAGAATTGATTGAATATTAAGTTATGGGAAATATTTATTTGATTAGACAATCATTGAATCAAGGACAGTCAGGACTACTATAAAATATGCACAGGGGGTACACTGTTGCACACACACACACCCTTTCCGTACCAAAAAAGAGTTATACTTTAATTAGAATTAATGTAATTAAATTTATTGCTTAATCTGATAAGATTTGCATGTTGCAAAATATATGGGTTTAACGATGAGGCACTGCTTGAAAAACTAACCCCGGATTGAATTTTGAGTGTAATTTCAATAATTAATCTTAAATTTTAATCTTCAGTTAATTTCTGTTTAACTGATAATCACATATAAATTGATTTTCAATCAATCAGTTTGTGATAATCTATTAGAAATCAACATTAATATAAGCAATGACCTTTTAAAATCTAATTCCGGTAATAAAAATAAAAAAACGCCATGCACAAATTAATCTCATAATAAATTATTCTATGACTGATTGTAAGTGAAATGAGAAAATTGATCAGCACTTGATCTGAGCTAATATTTTAACAGTTTTTGTCACAACTAAAAAGGTTTTTATTAATACTGAACTTGAAATTCATATTTAAAAAAAACACATTCGAAGGGTTTGACAGAAATCGCGCCGTTTTTCAATCGCTTAACAATACGTCAGAAACACTTCAACTCCTAAACTATATAAACCATGACTTAGACATACATTTGGGATGAGTCGAACTCTTACCATAATTCACATAATATTCATTAAAATGTTAAACACTATCTTTTTAAATCTTATTATACTAAAGTTTAACAAGAATAAACACATTGTACAAGGTCATTGTTGTAATAACTTTGTCTAAAATCGACACAAAATTTATCATTAATTTGTTGAACCAAGAGCACAACATAATGAAAAAGATAAACTTTGAGTATTATTTTGATGCCATTTTAAAATGTGAGACTTATAAACTCAATTAAAATGATTTCAGCTTGGTAATGTAACTTTTTTAATTAAGTTATGTATTTAAATTAGATTTTTATTTACCCGAAAGCGGTTTCGAGTCGATTGTCAAAGAAGTGGTTTAAGCGGTGGTATTAGACGTGATGTCATGCGCGAGAGGCGGAACTTCTTGTGGACGGCCTTATGTGTGTCCTATCAATCAAGAGATAATTCTGTGTTAGTCTAAGAGTGATGTGTGTCTGTAGTGAACACTTCAGAAAACTTTGAAATTTCTGTAATATTTTTGATGAGAGGATACGTTTGCCATAAAATAAAGGTTGCGCTCAAACTCAACACTGTTTTGTCCGGCGCTCAACAATAAAACTCTTCTATCGTTTTTGTGAATCAAAATATTGATAATTAAGTCGGAAGAGACTGAAACTTGTTTTTGACTCAAAACAAAACATACGGAAAGAAAAGTTTGTCTCAAAATATACAGAATTGAGAGAAACGCTGACAACGATTATAATGAAGTGGTTTTACAGTTAATTTAAAGCAAAAAAAGAACGAAAAACACTTTTCTTATGAATTATATATGAATTCTAAGACTAATTGAAGGCCAAACTATTGCACAGAATGTCTCGTCGCAAACAAGCCTGTCCTCAACAACGTCTGGCCTCACAAGAATTACCATCGAGTGTCAGTTCGAGCCTCAAAATGCGAACTGGTAAGTGATCTAGTTTACTTAATTTGATGGTAGTCCAAAGCTTAGCGCACAACTAGAGTACCTTGATGATATTTGCCTTGAATTCTTTGCTCGTTTCGACAAAATTTATTACAAAAGATATGTTATATATTTGGTATGAAATGCCTCTCAATATCGGAAACAAGTTTTTAGTTTCAATTCAACAGATCTTAAGATAATTTAAATTTGGATTTAATTTCCAAAAATTAAAACTTAATCGAAGGCAAAGAAAAAATTAATTTTCAGTTAATTTATAGATTTCTTTATTTTTGTCGTTTAAATATATTTTACAACAAATTTATTGAAAATTTATTTGATTTGAAATACAGTTTTAATCCCTTAAAATCAAGAATCAAATGTTTTTTCAAAGTTTAAAATCCTATGAAAACTAGTTTTTCGCCGATTCTGTGCTCCAATTCTATTGAAAATTATTAAGATTTAGGAGGAAAATGATATTTTTAAACAAAATTTCCAACTTGGCAAATTTTATTTTTCAATTTAAAAAGTACAAGAACACATATTAAAAATAAGATAACTTTTCTCTTTTGTTTGATTTAAAAATGATTACAACAAATGACAAACAAAAATCAAAATTATAGCCAACAGTTAAAACTCATTAAAATTTCAGAAAAAAAAAACTTTTTTCTAAATTTTTAATTTAAACTTTTCTGGCGATAAATTTATGAATATTTTTATCGTAAATTTATTAAAACAGTCACTGATTTTCAAATGATTTTTCACTTAAAAAGAAACGATTTTAAAGCAATTCTTATCTATTATTTTATGAATGAGAATAAGAAAAGAAAAGAAAAATACCCTTTGATTACAATTCAAAAGACTTCTCTGAATAAATAACTGTTTTCTCTGATTAGTTCTGACAAATGAGTGTAAAATTCAAATTTTCAAAAACTTTTCGCACAAAAAGCGCAACAAAAATATAAAAATAATAACAAAAAAAACTTATTTTCATACAAAACATAAATATATTTTTTATTAAAAAAATTATTACTTAAAACAAAAGTCATTATCAAAACTAATTAATAATATATTTTTTGTTTGTTTACAAAACGACTTCCAAATGAATTCGTGAAATATTTGCCTTAAGAAACATAAATTTATTGGAAGTTTTCAGAACCAAAGTATGAAAACCGATATTTTTCAATAAACAGGGCTTAAAGTATTGGTTACTCAAAAGAGAGTCTAAAATTCAATTCAAAGAATAGCTAACTTGCAATACATATAAACTTATTCTGTTCACTGATAGCTGATATATATATAACTAGTTTTTTGCTGGTGATTGCGATAAGCACTTCTATTTTATACTGATATCAAGAACTTTATGCTGGTTTAGATAAAGTTTGCAATTGCCAGATAAGAGACACTCTTTTTTCTCTCTCTTTCTGGCGATATCTTTCTCTACCAGTAATATAATAATAGGGCTTTAATTCTCTATTGAATATAATGCGCACTTCATAAGACAAGTCTGTGTATATGTGTGCCTGTGCTGTGCTGTGTATTTAAGTCCTGAGTTATTTCTCATGAGTTATAATATTAAGAGAGAGATAGAGATCGCCAAAGAACTACAATAACTGACTTTTGACTAGAGTTTAGTTTTTGCCAAAATCTCTTTAAGAGATACTCAGATTATTTTTGAATCGTTTATTCACATATTCGTAAGACTGGATAAGAGGAGCAAGGTGGTATTATTCTGGAATTACCCAATTGTTTTCTTATCAGTCCTGAAATCCATTAAACTATGAAATATGATTGAAATCATGGAATATATTATTTCACAAATAGTTTCTCTTGAATTTCAAGTGGAACTTATGTTTGCAATAATCACCAAGGTACTATTATCAAGAGTCCTGATCGTTGCTGATATGATGTTATCACTTCCTTTTAAGAGATTGTCGTCGAATAAATCCAATTAATTCTTATGTGAATCTAAAATATCCGAATTAATAAAGTATACGAAATGAAAGAATTCTGTAAAAGCATCTTGCTCGTTAATTTGTGAATTGTGTAAATGAGCTAGAATGTCAATTAAAATTCAGGTTAAGTTTTCACATTCTTATAATTTTTGAGATTCTCTTTTAGAGAAATAAAGGACAGAATCGGTCCGAGTGTAGAGGCGGGCATAAGGGGGGACACATATATCCGATCGGATCAGTTCGGGGGGAAATTTGCCGGAATTTTTCAAACTGGAGGGAAATCTGATTCTGTCTGTTCTGTTTGGTTAGAGTCTTATCAAAAGTTACATTTAGTCGAAATGGTCTGTAGTGTGTGTTCGCCTGTTTGGAGCCAAAAGAGAGATCCAAAAGATTGGTTCCATTATTATCACTATTTTCTATCGGTTTTGCAGCAAAAGTCACTCTCTCTCAGCGCTCACACGAATATCTCAACCGATTTGCAACAGCGATAAGCGGAAAGTGCACTCCTTATCACTTTCATATCTCTCCAACATTGCTCTCTATCGCTGCCTCTCTCTCTCCCTCTCTCTCCAACTATTCCTATCCAATGCCTCTCAATTGCAGCAAAAGTTTGTTTTTGAACCAATAACGGAACTGAACCTTATCTCATAAATTGAGCCAACTATCAACGAGTCTCTTATATATTCTTTAAATTAGTTAATAACTAAACTAAACTAAACTGAACTAGTACACCCAAAGATTATTCGTTAAATATTTTTCTTGAGAAAAGAGAAAATCTATAATAAGCCATTTAAATTTTTCACTTTATCTAACAAAACATAGATAGATAACTTTTCCTTTTAAACTATTGAAGGGCTGTTCTATGAGTACTCTTTTATATTGAGAAACATTATATAAAACATTGACATTTGTTTCACGTAATTGACCTTTTTATACATGAAATTTATCAAGTATCGATGCCTTCAGGGATGGGCACGAAACTGTTCCAGGTGGTCCAGGTGTGAATAATCTAGTAGAAATTCAATGAATATTAAGTGAATAAAAATATTTTTTTTCAGTATTTATCTCCCCTTAAGTCTAGAGTAGTTCATATTTAGAATTGATCTAGATAACTCAATTTTGAATATCTAGAATTAGTGCCGCCATTAGTGGTGACTCCAAATCAATTATATTACACTTATGTACGCAAAAGATGTATTTGTTTTGCTCCGAGCCTTTGATTATCTATAAAATCCTTAAAAACAATTTTTTCATTTCATTTATCTTAAGTTCGTTTTAACGTTTGAATCAAAAATTTCGGTTAATTAGTTAATTGGTTGAAAGGATTTGAAACTTGCTTGTTTTTTGTACTAATTATGAGCATTAAAAATATCAAATTTGTTTTAAAAATATAGTTTTTAATCGATTACTAAAAGATTTTATTATTATTGAAATATTTTAATGATTTTTAACGAGAAATCTAACGAAATATTTCTGTCTTTTTTTAATAGAAAAAAAAATTAAAACAAAACTAAAGACTCAGTAAAAGTGAATTCAATTTTTTTTAATCCGCGAAAAAATCTGAAAGCTTTGAGTAATTAATGAAAAATATATTTCTGTCAATGAATTGATTAAATCTTTTTTATTTCTAATGAACTTTATTTGGTTTCGACGTCACGTAACTGCCGATAGTCTAGCGATAAGGCGACCACTCGTTACTATCTGTATCTCCCCATACGATGACGACTACCACTACAATAACCACTGACTCCAATAATAATAATAATAATACAGTGTATCGAAAGCAGTTATAATCAGACTATGGGTTCAAAAATAGCAGTTTTTTCTCCAGAAAATCATTTGAGAAAAGTTTTTTGTTATAAAACCTAAAACAAGAGTCGTTCCCAATAAATGTTTGCAGAAAAGTGTTCCTAAAGTCTCACTTTTATCTGTTATTTCCTTAGCGATGATAACCGATATAATAGTCATATCAGAGGAACTGTTGATGAGTTGTTCTTAATTGAAATTTAAATGATTTATTGATACAAATATTAATAAAACTTTAGATATATTTTTGTGCGAAAAAAATATAGTCGTAGTTATAAATCATATCAGATATTGAGAGCAAAGCAATTAAATAATAAATGTCTTAAGAAATCTATAAATCTGAGAATTTTCGAAATTGGTCTTATCAGGTGAAAATCAAACTTTTATTCTGACAATTACCGACTCTGAGATAATTAAAATTATTTTGTCTTCCCTTCAGGTCTTAATTCTTCTAATCTTTAAATCATAACTACGTTTCGGACTTTTGATACCATATTTTTAATTTAGACTTTTCTTATTTTCATCAAATGATTAAATATATCTCTATATAACAGTGAATCACTCAGAGAGAGCGGGAGAGGGAGGGAGAGAGAGAGAGAGAGAGAGAGAGAGAGAGAGAGAGAGAGATCCATAGTTTTGGTATTACTCTATCGGTTATTATAACTATTTGTTTGGTATTTTGTGAGTTCACTATCTTTTGTTTTTTGTCTTTTGATTCGCACAAATAATAGATAAGAATAAGAAATAATTTTCTCTCAGATTAATGTTTGAATGAAAAATAGATTGTCTATAAGTATACGATTGTAGTATACATAGAGATGATAACACAATTGCGATCATCGGCCTCTTCTTGGCATTAATCGGGTGAAGCCGTTCGACAATATCTGGTTTACGAACATTGAGATAAGCCATTAAAATGTGCGCACCACCACATCATTTGGCTCTACACTGTTTATATGCACAGTCCTAACCACACATACAGTCGACTCTCAATATTGTTTCGGCACAGACTCTCTATTTTATTTGAATATAAAGGGTTTATAAAATGAATAAAACAAACTCATAGTAAACTCATAGCTAACAAAAAAAGAAATTATGTTTCGGCACTACTTCTGGCAATAATTTAATGTTTTCGTAGTTAACTCACAAAAAAAATGAAATGGAAGGGGCGGACGGTATCCTCTCAGACCAATGATAAGTTAGAATGTTAGATGAAGAAGTTGATCCGGATCAATCTTTAAGATTTTCCTCCAATTTTATTTGACAAATCGGTTTATCAAATCTGTAATTTGCATTAATTATCTTCTTTTTGGATATTTTCCAATCAAAGTAATGATATATATATAAGAGTTGGGTTTTAATCACTTTCTTAGATCTCTTGTTATGATATAATGAAGGTCAGTGCGCTGGCTTTTACCACCTCTTCTATTATTCTTGAACACGATTAAACAAAAGCTACTGCCTGTCTCATTTTTAAGGTGTTATTCATTAGGGTGTGCTCTGTGTGAGCACATCCACTCATTCTTGCAAATGTTTTCAGGAGTTCATTTAAAAGAAGATAAATGACTGTAAAAGAGTCGGACTTACTTTAACTTCACTTTAGCTTCACTTTCAATGCAAACATTTGTTCCGACTTCAGGGGGGGTCAGCCCTCGTCTCAAACATCAGTTTCTCTTTTTATTGTAAATTCTATGAAAAATTCACGAAATTTCTGTCTTATTGTGTATATAATCTCTGATTAATAAATCTCTTTCTAATTAAATGATAATCAAACTGATGAATATAACCTTGCATATATATACAGGTGCGTCCAAAGAAAGGATAATTATTGCATTTATTCTTAATAATATTGTCTTAAGTAATATTTGATTGATCTTGGTGATGTTGTTCTACCTGTTAATTGTATAGTTAGTCGGAAATACATTTATGAATTGATGTTTTTCAGTGTAATAATAATAATAATAATAATAATAATAATAATAATAATGCAATGATTTGTATGTATTGTATGTTTAGGTTTGAAGTGTTTGACAAAAGCAAAAGCGTATAAATAAATAACAAACACTTTATTATTATATAAGTTGTGATCATTTTTGAGAAAAAGAAAAATATAATATATTTTATACTATATTTTTCAGTTGAGTTTTATAGCCATAACATCGCAATACTTATTCGTTAGTTGTGAGCACTGGTAGGCTATTGGCGTTTCTGTTGATGGTATGATGTTTATGGTGATGATGACTGGTATGCCTCATCCGCTATCTCACAATTGAGTCTCACTTATATTCCATATCTGCACCGGCCAAACACCTTGCAAACAAAAGCGATGCCTGTCGTCCCCCATTCAGTGCCAAAGCCTACCCCCACATCTATAAGGCATTCTTTCCTCACTCTCTCTAACATCTCTTTGCGCTCTCAGAGCAAACTATTGATAATAATAACTATTCTATAGATATATCAGCAAAACCCCAGTTAGATATGTGCTATCTCTACGCTGCAGTCCTCCGAAAAGCAAACTTTTTTCCTCACATACTCTCTCACACTCTCTCTCGGCGATGATGTAAAAGAGGCTGAGCACTACTCACTGGTAGAGCACATCCAAGAAACTACTGGCAACGGGATTTGTTATCGAAAGGCGCCTCGAGTTTGCGGATGTTCACCAGTGATAGTAGCGCAGCATCAAAAAGATAATGTAAATGTACAGCACAGACATTCATATACTGGCTTCAGATACCGTTCGGTGTGTTTTGCACTGTTACCAACACTCAACTACTGCTACCAACACATCCAACACATCCATGCATTTTTTGGTTATCTTAACTCACAATAAACTTCTCTCTCTCTCTCCCTCTCTCTCTCTCTCACCCACTCTCTTACTCTCATTCCTTACTCTCATCTCTCACTCCCTCTCCATCAATGAGTTAAGCAATATATGCCCGAAACGCACTAAAAGTAAAATAAAGTATTAGATGAGACCTAAACTCCAAACACTACTATCAGGAATCCAGTGATACATTGCTCGCACAGAGTCATCATCATATAAAAGAGGCTCCAGGCACTCAACTCACTATTCCAATCGCGAAGATTTATTCCCTAAACTTATTGGACGACTCATAGATATAACTTTACATAATATTGTAAGACCTGTGCAAACATTTAAGTGATTGTAAGCAAATTGTTTTTCAAAGCAATTCCTATTAAAAATCTCTTTATTTTTATTCAAATACTCTTTTGTCGATCGCTTTCGAAATATTTGAGAATATTTTTCACTCTTTTTTTTAAAAACGGAAATCAGAGAAAAAGAATAATTGTTTGAGTGATTTGAGTGCTTTTCATCTGAAACACAGAGTTTGGTCTCGTTTTTCAAATTACATTTCAAAATACATTAGTTATGACACAAAATAAGTTTTATTTATTTCTATGAATTGGTTTTTGCAAATCGAGTACTCAATTAAGAGCTTAAATGGTTCTCTCAATTTCATGATTCAGTTCTTTATTTTATTTTTATGAGTTGTGATCGTTAGACAACATTTGATTATTAAATACGATATAAATTCAATAAATTAATTGCGTGAATGAGTTCAGCGTTTAAACCGATTGAATATTGATTGGGTTAATAGTTCACAGATATATCGATAGATAACTCTTTACAAACATAGGAATCAAATGATATTTTTTAAAAAAATCTTATCTCTAAAACTGTTCCTTAAGTTATTTTTCTCTTAATTTGATTTAATGTTCGCAATCAGACATAACAACAATTTTTCTTTTATTTTGTCTTATATTTAATAATTCAATTAAAACGAATTTGGTTTTAATCAGATCTTAAGAAAACTGTTAATAACTATTGTGTGAACTATTCTTTGATTACATCTAAAATGTATTTTCTTTAGACATAAAATATGTTTCGATACGAAAAATTGTTATAAAAATTTGTGTCAAAAGTTTTATTTCAATGCCTTAACGGATAAGATATTTAGACAATTAGGACAAAGTCATTGAGAAAATTAAACGTATCTATGAACTATCAAAAATCAAATTTAATTTTATTTAGTTATTTAGAAAATAAATTAAATGAATAAATGAATTGATTAAAGCAATAATTTGATACTAAATCATAAAAAAAACTTCACTGCTTAACATCTTTTTTTTCCATATTAACACCATATTACCATAGCACCAATAGTACCAAGTATATATTTTCAAACGATTTCATAATTATTTTCAAAATTGGTTTTTGTGGGCAAAAGTTAATTAATCAAACGATTCGGGATATTTCTAAACTCATTGTATATCATAGATAAGACCAGTCAGTGATGACCAGAGGAGAAGAGATTTACGATATTACTCTTATATCAAACTAGATAAATGTTGAATTTTTCCTGGTTAATTAAACAGGAAAAGGGTTAGACATGTTTAGGAGCTTATTATGTTATTTTGATGTAAATGATTTTCATAAATCAAGTGATTAATTTCAGTAGTTTAGTAGGTTTTCAAGAATTTTAAATTAGCCTGGTCATGTCTTGGTCATCATTAAATGAAATCATTTTGGCTTTAGTTTATCGATTTTCTTTAAACCATAAAAAAGTTACTAGATTACCCACTTTGCGAATTAATTGTGAATTAATAAATAAACAAAAATAGTAAATACATTCTAGAATTGAAAAAAACATTTTCTCAAATCTGTGAAAATTGATTTAGCCATTAACTTTTTTTTCAATCTATCTAGTTGATTATTTTCAATTTAAAAAAAGGTTTTATGTGTTGATTTGCGGGTTAATTAATAAATCAATTCTTGAAAATATCCAATCATTAGAGATAAGAGTAATTTTTTAATTCACAGAAGAATTAATCGATTTTTTCAATCAAACCAATGGAGAAGTCGTTTGATTAGACTTTTTTTGTACTAAAACTTAACAATCAATGAATCTGTAGTTTCGTGTTTAGACTATGCGGTAGATTATTTGTAAAGTGTATACAAGGATGATGTTGAACACATCCTGTTCCTTTTATGTGGATTGTCATTTGACTTTTTGCAAATAAACTTGTTAAGACTGAAAATAAAGAAAACAATAGATTTGATTTATTTTATTTATTATCAAAACTCTATTTTCGGGTCATTTTCTCTGTTAATATTTCTTCCTCTTTATTATAATAGCCTTTCCCTCCAGTGATGACTTCTTAAAGTGTTGATCAAAAGAGAGAAAAACAAACTAAAGAATAGTTGAAAAAAATTCGATAAATTCTTATATTTCTTCGTTTGTTCTTCTCATCAAAACTATTGAAAAGTGAATCATCGATGAGAACCGAAGAACTCAATGAGAGGAATCATTTACTCCAAACATAGAAATAAGAAACTACTGATAGACACAACACTTTGGAGTGTTGGCACCCAATACACCCATAATGACAGCTCTCAATTCTTTATGCTATTAAATGGGTTGACTTCTCTTTTTTTTAAAAACTTCTTCATTGGTTTTAACTTTTCTCTTCTATTTTACTCATTCTTTAATCACAGAATTCAACACTTTTTTAGTTATTTCTGATCTCTAATCAGCACAATATCGAAGAGGGAATCGATTTCTCACTTAAATGTAATTTATAAGCTAATGGAAACCATTGTAACGAATCTATAACACATACCATAACAGTCAGTGCCCGTAACTGTTGGCTAAACATTGGATGTGAAGCCTTTTTCAAAATTCATTCATTTGTGAATATTAAACAAATGTATATAACAATAAAATCGAGTTTTAGATCTTTTTCATGCAATAAACCAATTTATTAGCCCATGTGCTCATCTAATTTCAATTATAACCCATTAGTGATACTCTCGTTATAATACACTCAAATCAGAGCAAAACAAACAAAAACTTTAATGATTAGTTTTTGTGAGCAAAGGGTCTCTCTATTCAAAATCAATTGATTTTTAGTTAGAATTAGATCTGAAATCGCAATCATTTCTTGGATTTCTATATTCAAAAGGAAATCCGGGTTAGACTGTATGCTGTGATGAGGAAAAATCAGCTTTCATATAGTATTGTGCAAAGTTTCAACACTCTTATCTTCAATTCGTACAACAAATGTAAATTTTTCTCTCTTTAAAAAACGAGCAAAACTTTAATATACAATTTCTGTACAGAATTTATATATAGTGAGAGAATAGTTATTTTGTCTGACAATGAGATCGCAAACAAAAGTTAGATTCACTTATTCTCTCTCTGTGTGTGTCTGCACTAAAGGCATGCGAGAGAGAGTGCGAGAGAGAGTGCGAGAGAGAGTGCGAGAGAGAGAGAGAGAGAGAGAGAGAGAGAGAGAGAGAGAGAGAGAGAGAGAGAGAGAGAGAGAGA